>JAWWES010000055.1:174516-186499 GCA_035583135.1 Lophotriccus pileatus
TACTCCGCGGGGGAAGGAAGGGATGGGATGGGATGGGATGGGGTGGGATGGGATGGGGTGGGATGGGATGGGATGGGATGGGATGGCCAACAGTACACATCTTGCCTTGCTGGCTTTTTTTGTAGTTGTTGTTTTTTTTTTTCCCCCCCTAATGTCAAAAAGTGGAGAGATGTTAATATTTTTGACCTGAGTGGGATTTCTGTCCTCGTGCCAGGGCTGGGAGAGACCTGCCATGGTGCTGAGCCCATTAGCAGAAGCCTGCTTCTTCCCCCATGACACAGGTAGTCCTGTTGCTAGGAGAGAGCAGGAGATGGAGGGTACTGTCCTTGATAACCCTTTTCCTTTCCCCTTTTCCCTTTCCCTTTGCCCAGAAAGGGTGTAGAAATGTACTCACTGGGTACATTCCAGAACAGTCTGGATGCAACCCTGTGCCACCTGCTCTGGGATGACCCTGCTGGTGCAGGGAAGTTTGGACCACATCATCCCACTGTGGTCCCCTTTCAGCCTTTCCCACCCTGTGATTCTGCACCTCTCCAAACCTCCAAACCTTTCCAAATAATCTGCGTGTTGTGGAGCAAATGATCCCAAATGGGAAGGCTGAGGGACTCCTTCTTACGAGTACCAAGCTGAACCTTATAACTGATGCTTTTCCTTGGACCTGGGGAAGGTGGAAAGGTCCTGTAGGTGCAGAGACTCTGCTGGATCCAAGGCAATAGCTCTGGACCCAGCTCCAGGCAGGCATGTCCCTTTAGGAAATTCCAGAGAAGTTGATAGCAGCCAGGGATTTTCATCCCAAACCCTGAGTCTGTCCACTGCTCAGTTCATTCTTCCATGCAAAGTGGCCCCTCTCCAGCAAGGGCACGGAGACTGCCTGCCACAGAGAGCTGTAACTCCAACAAAGGCCGCCTTTCTCCGGCACAATTGTTGGAGTTAAATAAATCTGTCATGCACAAAGCAAACTGCGTTAAACAGCGTCCTCTCCCACTCCAGCAGGATAAAAGCTGGGCACTTTGGAAAGTGTTTAAAACCCATTTTTCATTCCCTTGTGTTCGCTCTTCCCTCCTGTTGCATCCTCATTGCACTGACTCATTCAGGAGCCGGCACAGGGACCTGAATTTCTAATAGGAACAAAAAGAGCATGAGGGGAATAAACCCAGTGTTAAAACCCATTCAGAGCTTCTATTATTTGGGAGCAAAAGGGGAAGGTCCCTTGCAGGTCACTTTTAAATGTGTCTGCCTAGAGGCAAAGAGATTCAGAGTGCATGTATCATCCTTCTTATTCACCCTCTCCGTTGTCCACAGCAACCCTGGATTTTTTTTTCCTGCTTCGTGATGCAGTGACTGGTACAAACACGGCTGGGTGTGAGGAGGGAGGGCTCTCCTCTGCCTCACACCCCAGCAACACGGCTGAGAGCTGTCACAGGGGCCTGGGACAAGCTGTCCCAAAACTGAGCTGGGCTGCAGGGCAGTGAAACCCGGGCTGGGGTGGGAGCAGCCAGCTGGAACTTCTGCGTGTAGTAATTCACCCAAAATGGGGTTTCAACGGGACCAAAAGGAGCTGTAAGTTCAGATTTCAGTCATTTGGATGTGTGTGAAAGTGTCAGCACAGCCCTGCTAGATGTTTCCGAGGTAAAACGTCTCGTTTCAGAAGTGCTGGAGTATTTCATTAGACAGCCTTGAAACAAAACTCTTTTCCTATTTTAATAGGGAGCTTTTATTTAAAGCCTGACCTAAAGCAGGAGAACATGAGGCTGAGCAAAAACATGGGGCATCCCCAAGGAAAGTGTTCCTTTTTGGGTCAAGGGGGGCAAATGGCTCCAGAGAAACCTCGTGGCAAACTTCAGGACTGGATGGATGGTGAGAATTCCCAGAGAGAAAGCCATGGGACAGAGCGTGGATGGGGGAGAGGAAAAGCAAGGGCAGCATGTGGGTGAGGGCAGAGGAGGAGGGATGGTTGGGCTTCCCTGAGGTTCAGGACAGGAATCCAGTGGTGGGCAAACCGTGGAGGGAAGAGCCAGGCTGTGTGTCATCCCTCAGTCAACGCCCTGTTCCCGCAGCTCCAGATCCCACTGGGTGCCTTTTAGGTTCCCCCTCCACCATCTCTGTCCAAACAGGTGGCTTTTAATTAATGAGGTCTAGGGATAGTTAGAGAGTTATAAATATCTTCTGAGATGATGAATTTTAATCAGGAGTTCCTAATGAGCACAAGATGAAATCAGGAATGAGAATGATGGTCCTCCGATGGATCTTCATTAACAATTTAAATGACTGAGGTCTTAATTAAAGGGCTCAGGACTTAGCTGAGGGATTACAGATTGCCCAGGGGGAGAAATCAGACTTCAACTCCCCTTTTTTTTTTTTTCAGAGAAGATAACAAGATTTTAAATTAAAAACAAACAAACAAACAGAAGGAACAAGGCCTTGCTGCTTTATCTGGCTGCTTCACTCATTTAAAAAACGTTCAGATCTTGAAATGTGCAACCTCGGCCTGAGAGCCCCCCTGTCACCTGCCAGTCCCCACACTGCTCCTGTCACTGCCTCACCTCCACATCCCACTGAACACTGTCCCTTGGGCATGGACAGCATGAGGGTATCCCTGTTCCTCCTGGGGAATGCCCCAGGGATCCCTGATCTCAGCGAGATGTCTGTAGGGAAGCAGTGAGGTGGGCCCAATCTCCCCTCACCTTTAGGACTCTCTCCCTTTCCTTAGTCGCTCTGAAATGTGTTTTCCTACAGGAAAATACTGCAAGTATTCAGCTTGTGTTTGTGGACAGCCTCAGGATATAGAAAACCAGTTTGTTTGTTTGTTGTTTTTAAATTGTAATATATTTTCATCATCAATCCCAGACCCGCTTCCTTTGGCACACACGGTTCCAGGCAGGAGTCTTCCCTCCTAGGCAAGTGTTGAACTCTACAACACCCAACACAGAAGCTGTGCTTCATAAGCATCTCCATTCCTGGACTGGCAGCTCCCAAATCTCTGCTGGTGCCACAGCAAGAAGCTGTGGGCTCTCTGCAGTGGTATTTTGAGGAACCTGGGTGAAGAACAATCCATTCAGGAAGAGCAGAAAGGCTGGAGCTGGAATTCCTGGCCACTTGTGCCTGGAGGAAGAGCCTCTGTGGGGATCCTTTGCTGATTCATGAGATCTGAACTTCCCCATGTGGCCAACAGGCATCTGTGAAGTCTTAGATCCTCCACCCTCCTCCCAAAAAAATCTCCCAGGAAACATCCACCCAGGAACTGCACTGGATGTTTGGAGATGAAGCTGGACAAGCTTTCAGAGGGCTGAGAGAGAGACACACACAGAGGCACAAAGTGCTATCCCATGACCTCTGCTGCATTAGGAAACTTGGCTAAAATGGATGGATGCACTTGGCGAGTGCCCATGTGCTTCTTGCCCTTGCTCTCTATCCAAAAGGTATCTCTATTCCAAAGCAACCACAGCCCCAGGGTCTTGGCTTGCCCAGCTTCAGAGATGCTGGAGGGAGAAACAGACTCCTCTGAGCAGCTAAAGGGCCGTCAGTGACCCAAAAATTGTGTCCCTTGGGAGGGACAATTGGGCTGTGGGAAGAACTCCTCTGCAGCAGAGTGGATGTGAAGGGCACACAGCAGTTTTGGCTCTGCACAAGGTAGAGGCTTGTATCCCTTCCAGTGCTTCCCAGTTGGATACTGGGACAGAGGTGTTATCTCAGTATCAGGAGTGGTTCTGTTGTGCAAAAAACCCTGCAGATTTTGTGGGAGGGGGGAAGTTTTTCTGGGGAGTGGGGGAGTTTCTCTGGGGATACGCAGGAAGAAGATGGATGGAGCTGATGAAAGGATGGGTGGGAAGCTTTGGCCTCTCCCAGGCACAGAAAGCTGATGCTTTCATCACTCTCAGGTGCTTTCCAAACTCAAGGACACTGGTCTTGTCCCTGTCCACAGGTGAGGGAAGAGGGATCGTGAGGGCTGAGACCAACCACTAGTCAACACTAATGGAGATGTTTATGACTTTTAAGGGCATCTCCTCCTCTGTTTTCCTCCTTCTCTTGCTTGTCTGTTCAAAGCTTGATGACCATGTGCCCTTGTGAGTCCTTTGGAAGGAGCAGCAATCTCCTGCCTGAAGGGGCAAGCTGTCTCTGGAAGCTGTGGGATTTGGGGAGTACCCTTGACGGGCAACAAGAAACGTTTACAAACAGGGTATGACCCCTGGAAGACCCTACAAAGGAGGGTGGCCCAGCTGGGACCTGGAAGGGGATGCTGTGACCCACCCAGACCCATCTCCACCTTTTTCTGTGCTCATTTACAGCTCCTCTAAAAAAAAACCACCCCATCCATGCAGTGCAACCCCAGGTAGCTGGGGTGTACCTCGCACACCCCCAGCTGCTTGTCCTGTTGCAGAAACCTATCCAGGGTGGTGGTGCCTGTGGTGCCCTCATCGCCACCTGCACCGACCCCGCTGCCATCCCCGCAACCCGAGGTGCGAGGGTGACTTCACCGGCGGGCTGGGGCTGGCTGGGGAGAGGCAGCAGCTGTGGGGCTGGCTGAGGCTTACACCTATCACTCTGTAACTTCTGACGGGGGCTGGATTTGCTGAAATGTTCACTGGATTTTTTCCAGCCTGCCGGGGCCCATAAATCTGCCTGTTGCAAGGGGCTGCTTCTGCTCTTTTCCCCTTGGTGAGCGGGGCTGGTATTTTTCTTGGAGGGTGAGCCTGGTTGCAACCCTCCTTTCCAGCACCTGCTGCTCCACCTCGAGCCGCATTCCTGAGCGGTGGCGGAGAGCGGATCTGTCTCGGCCAACCGGGAATGCTGCAGCCTCCGAGCTGGCCCCGCTCCCCCAGCCCCTCCTGCAGCAGGGCAGTGAGGAGGGCAGTGAGGAGGTGCTGGTGCTCTCCCTGCTCCCACAGAAGGTCGTGTTCTCCAGCCATCAATCTGCTTTGGAGCTGGAGAGCCCTGGCTGAGACTGTGTTTAGGGGCAGGACTCCAAAGACCATCCTTCTTCTTGGACAAATGGACCAGAAACAACTTGTGGATGCTGAAGTTCAGCACTGATTACTGGGGAACTGCCCTGGCCCAGCTGAGGGTATGATGGGAAGCACAGCTCAGGGCGTTCTGTGTGACTCTCCTTCCTCTTTTGGCGTGGGTCTCTCTGGGACTCTCATCTGGAACTTAGGAGATCTTGTTGCTGCCATGGGGAGCTCCCAGGTGCCAAGGAACAACCTGTGATTTCTGACACGGAGGATCTCTTCCCCCCTTGCATGGGCCACCCTGATCTGGTGGGCAGAACAACCAGCTGCATCCAAAGGATTGGCTGGAGAGACGTAGGGAGGTGGCTGGACTGGGGGAAGCCTGACTGGGGCAGCTCTGGGTGCCCATCATTTATGAGCATCCCCATTGCTCATAAATGCAACACTCACAGACTGGGATCTGCAGCATCCCAGGTGCTTTCCATCCACAGCCTTTGACCAGTACCTCAATCCCCACTCCAGGTCTCACCCCTGAGTGAGGAGCTCTGCTCTGGCCCTCCCTGTGATACACCAGGGGACTGTGGTGCCACTGAGAGATGTACCAAGTGAGTGTCAGAGCAGCTCCTTCTTGTTCACCTCCCACTACAGCCCTCCTGCCCCCATCACCTGGGCAGTTTTCCCTGTCAGCAGCAGTTTCTGGATCCCTCTCACTGTCAAGTATGTGCCAAGTGATGTGGGATGCAGCAGGCTGGCACAGGGATGCTGGGGGAGCCTCAGGCCCTTCCTGCTGAAAGCCACCTGGGATGTGCAGAGGGAGGTGTGTGCATGTAAAAGAGGGCACTGAGATGCACCTCTGGGCAACTGTGTGGAAAGCCAGCCCTGGAGAGCTCTTCCTTTGCTGGGATCATGTTACATGCCTCGCTGTAATTAGCCTCTGGCTCTCCTCACAGAATGAGCAATTGTTTCAGTGATCTGCCAGAGCAGAGTTATGGGCATGTCAGGCTGGCACAGGGGGGCTGTTAAACCAGACCTGCCTGACCCACAGCCATCATTTGTCAAAAGGAAACCACCTGGCCAGAGAAAAAGGGATTTATTTGCCTCTTCCTTCATCCCATTCTCGCAGGCAGAATGGCAGCTCCTCAGGGAGTCTCGTCCCCGCTGCTGCCAAAAGCAGCCAGTCATGTTCAGCTCAATTCCCTGATGCTTCTAACCCAGCATCATGCTCCCACAGGTATCCTAAAGTCCTGCACGTTCTGGCCCCAGAACATCCTGCACTTGTCAAGTTTTTTGGTGTCAAACATCTCTGTTCTCCGCAGGAAGATGAGGTGCCTCTGCAGTGGTTTGTCTGGGTAAACACCCCACACTTTGCTGAAATTGTTTGGTTCTGTTTGTTTCCACGGATGTTTTGCTGGGGGTGTCTGACATCCAGCCGTGGATCACCTCTAGCAGTGTGGTCATTGTGGCTTTTTGACCAACCATCACACACTGAAGATTGTACAGCAGCAAAAGGCAACGTGAGGGCCCCACAGGGAACACAGCTTGTTCCCCAGCCCCTCCTGCGAGATGTCAGGGTATCTTATAAGCAGATCAAGGGTTTGGGATGCAAATCCATTCAAATTTAAAAGCACATCCCCTTGAGCTGCTGAATTTGACCCGAAAAATTCAGCCAAATTCCTCGTCCTGTTGCACTGCAGAGACCCGATGAGACCTTCCAGTTCCTGCCACTTTCTGCCCACATCTGTGCCCCTGTATCTGACCCTGTCGAGGCCAGCAGCACTGGGCCACCATCGTGGGCCAGTTTGGATGCCCAGTGCATGACAGCATCTGGTCTCATGTTGGGTGACTCATTTGGGCACCAATCCCATGCTGAGATTTCCACTCCAGCCACGTAATTATTAGTTCCCGGCTGTGATGGATGGGCTCGTTAGCCTTAGGTTACTTGTGAAACGTCTTTCTTTTGTAGTTTCTGATTAAAAACATCCCTCTGTTTCATCTTGTGGTGGTTCTAAAAACTCGATGGGGAAAATTAAGGCTGCTCAAGCCATCCCTTTTCAATGGTGGAGGTGAAGACAAAAAAAACTAAGAAAAAAGGAAAAGGTTCTGCTTTTGGCATCTCAGCATTTTCAGCTGGAAACCCCACCCTTCCACGCTGACGTGGGTGGTGTGGAATAAACAGAACTCCGCCCCTATTTCTGTAACTGGGACACCTCTTTATGGGAAATACAGCACTTATTGCTGGGCTGCAGCTTCATTTCATCTCTTTGGCCTATGTTAGCCAAAAATAACCAAGCACAGTAGGCTTTCAGGAACAGAGCTACCCCCCAACCATCTCTCCTGGATGTGGAGTGACACTCTGCTCAAAGGTTGGTTGTTTGCCCACCCAAGACCCCACTTGTCAGGGTGCTCTTTGCCTCCAGGAACATTTTGTGGTCTGGTAGTCGTAAGGGTTGGATTCAATGGAAGGCTGGGGAGACTGAGGTGTGTTTGGGGTGTTCCCATCTGCTTTGTTGGATACCCAGCACTTGAATACCCGCATTTGACTGTGTCTTACCAGTGGTCAGCTTGGCCAGAGGCCACAGCAACTCTGTCTTGCCCACCACTGATATTCTAATATTGGATATTAGAAGCTGTGGCTGCTCCATCCCTGGGAGTGTCCAAGGCCAGGTTGGATGGGGCTTGAAGCAACCTGGTGTGGTGGAAGGTGTGTCACTGTCCATGGCAGGGGTGGTGGAACTGGATGAGCTTTAGGTTTCCTCCCAACCTGAACCGTTCCAGTACCCTGTGATTCCATGAGAACTGAGGATGTCAGACCCTTGCCTAAGGAGGTCAAGCGACTTATTTGACCCCTGAAGTGAGAAGAGGTGCTCCAAAGCGATGCAGCCCTCCCTGATCGAAAGAAAGCATTTGCCAAGTGCAGGAGGGGCCTGAATGTGCTCCTGGAGCTGAGACCTCCCCTCGGGTTCCACCTGGTGGAGCAGAGCGAGGTGTAAGGTCTGCAGGAGAACAGCTTCATCCCATGCTCAGGTCCAGCTGGATCACCAAGGCAGGGGAGCTGCAGGTGAGTTTGTATGTGCAGGATACTGAGGCTGGAAGAGTTTTAGGGGGCTGGATTACTGCGTGCACCCAGACTGGTGTTTCAGAGTGCTTGGAAGTGCTGCCTGGTGTTTGCTTCCTCTCTTTCATCGCTTCCAGATACAAAGAAACAGCTGAAACCTCTGGAAAGAGAAAACTTGGAAAGAAAAGAAAAACAAACCAAAACAAAACCCAAAACTAAAGATCAAGGGAGCTTGAAGGGCTTTATCTTCCAAGAATATGGGATTATTTTTGGGAAGGCACAAGGGGCAGAGAAGCAAAAGATAGCCCCTGCCTCTGGTCCCATCGGGCTGTGGGTGCCGTAAGGCCAGGCTGTATTTTGGATCCAGTTGGACAGATCCCAGGCTGTGCAGAGCCAAGGCTCAGATTTATTTCTGCAGTTTCCCATTATCCCAGTGTCCTGCTGGAACAGCACCAGAACGTAGTGCCGGCACTTTTGTAACACCGTTTGCTACGGCAGCGCACGGAGCCTGCACATCCCACACCCAGCCAAGGGGTCAGACGAGGCCAGAGGGGTATTGCCTGTCCTGCAGCACCCCAGATATTCACATCCAAGATAAACAGAAGCTTCCCACCGCCACGGGGTCACCAAGAGGTGAGAGATGGTGGGATACTGGCCCTGGAGAAGGGGATGTGTCACAGGTTCATTGCTTTTTCCTGGGGTGTATGCTGGGATCGGGCAGGGTGATTTGACCCTGGCTAAAACTTTGCCCTTTGGCTCTGTGAAAGTTCTTCCTTGCCTCTCCAGAAATATTTCTCTAGTCACAAACTATGAAATAATGCAAATTGCCACACCATCGTGCCCCCAAATTAAAGCTGCTGCCGTGAGAGACATCAGAAACCTCTTACCTTGGGGTAGATTGAGTCCTGGGGCCAGCAAAGAGTCAGCTCCCACCTGCCTGTGAGCTAAAGGCAGAGGTGTGATGTGCTCCCCCAAGGCTGTGGCTCTCCTCTAAAATGCAGCATCATTTACTGCAGGGCCCCTTTCCACAGGGCTGCTCTGCAAAGAACCTGGCTGGGTGTGGGGAAGCATCACCTGGCTGACCAGGAAGAGCCCAGGTAGGTTTTCCTGCCAACATTTGCCATTGGCAGCATTTTCTGGGCAGCAGCTGCCCTCCAAGGAGAGGATTTCTGCGTGTCTGCAAAACAACACCGTCTGCAGTGGAAGGGTTTGTCTGTAAAGGGCTTTGAGGTGGCAAAAAGTGCATTTCTTGAGCGGGTTTCTTCCTTCGAGGGTTTCTGCATGTGATACATCACTTTTTAAGAGCATGGCACTGACTTAGAGGAATTGCCTGGTTGAAAACTGTCACCTCTCCCTCTGAACTCCAAAATTCGGCAAAGCCATACGAGGCAAAGTCACCCCGAGTCGGGCTGGCCCCAGCAAGGTGGGTGACTCAGCCTGGCCCAGAAGGAGTGTGTGCCATCTGCTCTCCGGGCCGGGAGGCTGCTCTGCTCCAGACAGATCCTGTGTCTGGGAGACACGGGTTGCACAACCCTGCCCGGCAGCTCCGGCTGTGGGGTTGCAAAACACGAAGCTGTCCCGTGGCAGTCACGCTCCAGCAACTCATCCGAGAGCTGAGCTCCTTTGCCAGGGCTGCCAGGCTTTCCAAAAGATGCTGATAAACAAGTGGCAAACCAGGAAAGTCCTTATTTCCCCCTGAAACAGGGAAAAAGGTACAGCTACTGCAACGCCTCCCATATGGTGGGTGTCAAGGAACGTGCAAGGAGCTGCATGCTGGCACGGAGAGGGAGGGATGGGCAGAGAAGGGATCATTTTCCTTTTTTCTTCCATACTCTTTTCATTACTAAAGCACCTGTGTGAGTGCACATCAGGCCCTGCTGTGGTGGGGACTGGGGGCAGCGCTGTGCTGGGTGGCTGTGCCAGCTCCTGTCCCCAGGCAGTGCTGTCCTGGTCTAACGTGGTCAGGAGCAACACAATTATTATGAGCAAGCACTGTTTCCCTTGGAAATAAAGGTCTCTCTTTCAAAATAGCCCATTTTTATGAAATATTGGTTTTTTCCTGTGGCCAAGTTTGATTGGGGTTTTTTCCAAAAAAATTGTGATTTTTTAAAAATGGGTTTTTTTTTTTTCTTTAATCTGAAACTCTTCCAGAAAATTCCATCGGAGAGAATAGAAAGAGCATGGAAAGAGCAATGTGTTTTCTGCTGACTCAACAGTCCACCCAGACTTGGTGTGATGAGTAACCTTGGTTCATTAAACTGAGGCCCTGGCACAGGTTTCCCAGAGAAAGCTGTGGCTGCTTCATCCCTGGAAGTGTCCAAGGCCACTTGGACAGAGTTTGCAGCAACCTGGGCTAGTGGAAGGTGTCCCTGCCCATGGCAGGGGGGTGGAGCATGATGAGCTTTAAAGTTCCTTGCAGCCCAAAAGCAGTCCATGATTTTATATAACCAGTAATACTGTAACACATTGAAAATACTGTAACACAGCAGAAAAAACACATTGAAAAAGCAAAATCCCTCGAGCCAAAGCATCAGTACCCACTACAGCATGCCCAGCACTCTTGCCTAATGTACAGAAACTGGATCAGGAATATTTCCCGGGAAAAGAAAGTAAGGAAAGCTCTTTCTTCTGGGCTAGCTTCTCTCTCACACAGGGAAGAGGGACTGTTAAAACTGGTGTGGGATTGCTTTCCCAACCACATGACAATGGCCAGGGTCTCTGTGGCATTAAAATTGTCAGCCTGTTCTTTACATGGCATAGTTTACAGGCTGAACTTCAAAGCTCTTGGACTGGCCATTACAAAGTTTTCTAGAGAATTTTAGCGTGTCAGCTCGGCATTGGCATCTCATACCAATAAACAAGCTCAGTGCTGGTGCTTTCCATTCCCAACACCGAGAGTGAGAACATCAGGGGTTTCTCTTTCCTGTGAAAAGCCCATAAACCAGCCAGGTAATTAATTTTCTGCTTTTGAGGAGAGCTTAGTCTGGCAAAGAGTTCAAGGCAGGAGCATTAGCAGAGCTCAGCTTCCGCTGAACCCCGGGAGAGATGGATGTACCTTCTCCTCGGGGCCCACTCAGCTGGGAGGCAGCAGTGAAAGCAAAACAGGCTTCCTAACAGGAGTCGCATCCTGAGTCATTACTTTCAGATACTTGAGTGTCAGCCAAGGACATACAGTGAGCGTGCCCCAGCGTGAGCCCTGCTGATTTTATTGTCCTGTTATTCCACCGTGCACGAGGTCGCTGCCTGGGGCACGCGGTGTGGGGAGAGGCTGGGGTGTTGTTTCTGCCCCTCTCATTGTTGCAGTAGTCATCCTGAGGGAGCAGGGGTAACAGTTTTCCCCACGTGCTGGGATCACTGACCCGCAGGCCCCGTGTGTGAGGTGATTTGACGAAAGAAAAACACGCGTCTTGCCAAGTCTTTTTTTTTTTGCGCCGCTTTGCTCTTCATCGACAACTGCTGGCTGTGCCCCGCTCGGCTCCCCGGGCAGGTGGGCTGGCTGGTGGCATCAGGTCACCATGGAGGGGCTCCTGCTTGCTGAGAGAGGGAGCTCTGAGTTCGTGGGCAGCTGTGCAAACCCAGGCATTGCTCCCAGCTCAGCTGGGCTGAACTGGACAGTTGGGTCGGCAGCCCGGGCTGTGCCCGCCCAGCACACCCTCCTGCTGGGTCCCCACCTCAGTGCCTTGCCCTCTCGTGACCCCTCACAAGGGCTGGGGACCTCGTGCATGATCCAAGATGGATCCCTTCTTCAGGCCTTGCCTTTTGCTGCTGCTGCTACAGCGGGCACACAAGTCAGGGAAGTTTGTTGTGGTCCAACACAACCACGTGGCACGTTACCTCGGGGACAAATGCCTGTCTCCAGGGAGGGGGCACATCTTCCCTCCATGCTGCTTGTCCCCTCTGTCCCTTTCTTTGCCCAATCCTGCCAAGCCTGAAGTGCAGCAAATGCCTTGGCAGCAGCTTGGTGCATTTTGCAGGGGGGGTT
>JAWWES010000055.1:186599-223007 GCA_035583135.1 Lophotriccus pileatus
TTCTTTGCCCAATCCTGCCAAGCCTGAAGTGCAGCAAATGCCTTGGCAGCAGCTTGGTGCATTTTGCAGGGGGGGTTTAGGGGAACCCTCCCCCCGCGCCGCCGCTGCGTGTAAGTGTTTTATTGTTTGCCTGTTGAGGTGTGAATGAAGTAATGGGCTTTCTCCGTCACTTCATCCATCTCTGGCTGACAGCTTTGCTTAGACACATTGTGCTGTGCTGTATAAACCCTGTCACCTTGCCATCTCCAAACAGACAGCTTCCTCTGGGAAACTGTAATCAAGCCCTCCCGAGCACTCAGCTCGCACTGTCCGCGGCTCGTAAATCACGGCAGCTTTCCTGGAAAATCGCGAGGGGAGACAGCCGGACCGACACGCACGCACCCGGCCGGAGGGTCCCACGGCTCCCGGCAGGCGCCGCGGGCAGCAGGGCTTTCCGGGAAGGAGGGAAGTTTGGCTGGGACCTCAGCGAGGTGAGGAAACGTCTCTGCTGACCCCAGCCCTGCACCAGCCCCTGCGTCAGCTGGTGCTGCCATAGCATCTCTGGTGTGCCTGAGGTTGGAGGTGCCAGGGCTGATCCACTGGTTGATCCAGGGGGGATGCTTGATGAGGGTCATCCATGGATGCCACAACTCAGCCGTTAGCTGGATGACACCATCCCCTTGGTGGTGTTGAAGTCTCCTGATACCAAGTCGCCACCTCACATCTCCAGAGAGGGATCACGAAGGTGGGCTGGGCTGCTGCTCCTGAGTGCTCAGCCAGCTTCGGGTGGTGCTGGGCATCCACTCAGGAACGAGCATCCTCTGGGAAGTACAGTGGGAGTCAAGCACCCAGCCTGCAATACAACGGCGAGACAAGTGCCCAGGGTCACGGGCTTCACTCCTCCACTCTGCACTCCCCACTCATCAAGTCCCAGCCTCAAACTGCTCAGCTCGTGCATCACCCCAGGCCCCTGGCAAGCTGCCCCTGCCCGGGGCTCGCTGGCCCTCGTGGGAGCCCAGCCGTCAGTGTGTCAGCAGCAGGGCTGCCGCATAAACCACTCAGCACCCGCAGAACAACACACAGGGCTTTTCTGCATCCACCTGGCTCTAAAACGCCGTGTCAGCATGACAGACGGCTGCCCCTGCTGGTAACCCGCGCCTCTCTCCCCGTTATTTTGGGGGATGATGCCCAGCCAGATCCAGCTGGGAGCCGGCAGGAGGTGACCTGGGTGCCACCACCATCCGTGGAGCTGCGTAGGCACCGCTGTGCCCCACGGGACTGGTGTGTCCTGACTGGCTGGGGCTGGGGAGAGGTGTTTGAGGGTTTTGCCCTCTCAAGCACTCAGCTGGAAAAAACACCTTGTGCTGTTTTCTCTTATTTTTTACCAACTGACTTGGGAATTTCTTGTATGTGGGAAAAGAAGCGGGGTAGGAATGACCATTTCAACACCTGGTGGAGAAGGTCTGTCCTCCTGCTGAAGGGACTAGACTCCCCACTTCCTGACAGACCTCTCTTGCTATCAATTTTGGACAACAACAAGGCTCTATGGACCAAAGTCCTTACTTCATCCCCTCTTTTTCCTGGAGCCCATCACCCCGTAGGTATGAAGCCTCCCTTTGCCTGAATCCCAACCTGTGGCAAAGACTCTGAGCTCCAGAAGAGAGACCAGCAGCTGCCTATTTTGCAGCAGAAGACGAAGGTGAGTTGCTGGTCCAGCACAGCTGGTGGGGAGGGATCTGATCTGGGATGATGGAGCGATAAACACCAACGAATAGCAGAGGAGAGAGGCCTGAGCAGAGCTGGGGCTCTCCATAAAATACAGGAGGACTTTATGTCTCTTTTCAGAGCCTGCAGCAGCAGGCTGAGGTTGAGCTGGAGCACAGAGCATTAACCTGGGATTAGGAGAAGACTAATGATCGCTGGCCAGTGCTTTCATCCCTCAGCATGACGGATGCTCACAGCCTTCGCCGGTGAGGTCCTGGAGGATGGGCCAGTGCGGCTGGTGTGTGTGTGGGGAGAGGCAGTGAGCCTGGGCCCCGAATTCCCAGCCCAATTCAGGAAACCATCAGCATGATATGCAGCCCTAATTTGGGGAATAAACTTAGCAAAGAATTCAAACATAAATTTGCTCTTGCTGATTTCAGGCTTCGCACACGTTCACTGAGTGGACAGGTTCCCCCGGGGCCCCAGACTGAGCTCTGCACTGTCTCTGATTTATAAGGTCCTCTTGGACATGCTAAATATAGTATTAAGTGTAATAAATGTAGATCACTTTCTTAAATATTCTGTGATTTATGCCCAGGTTCCTTCCCCTGAGAGCTGGGCTCATAAATCCTCTGTGCAGCTCTGTCGTGGGGGGCACTTTCCTTGGGTGTGTTGGAGAGTTAATAAGCAGGAAGGGAGCAGCGAGCGTGAAAGGGAGCGGGGGAGAAAAGCCAGGATGGGGAGGGTCAGAGAGAAAGTGGAGGGAGCTGTGGGGAAGGAGGGAGGTTTCCCACTGCCCTTTGGTTGGTGTGTGTGGCACCCTCTGTTGGGCAGCAGGATGCTGTGATGCTTCTGCTGGGAAAGGGGCTGTGGATGTCTCGTCTGTGCCAGGCAATGTGGCTCTGAAGGAGTCCGTGGGAAGAGTCCTGAAGCTCTGGGCACTGCTCTGTGGGTAGGACAACACTGCTTGGGTTTGCAGGTTTGCTTGGCTGAGCATCCTCCTTTGCTGGCCTAAAACCATCATACCCTACCATCACAGGCTTCCCTTCTCCATGCAGCACCCACCATGAAGATTAAACAGGGAAGATGCTGACATGAAGGTTGGAGGATGTGCTGGAAAACCCTGGAGCTCAGCTGCAGGGAATGGGAAGCAGTTTGCCTCATCCAGCAGAGCACAGCCTGGGAATGGATGTCCCTGGGGATGCCCAGGGCAGCTCTCCAACCCCTGGGGACCACATTGAGACCTGCACACCACCATGTCCTCTGCTAGATTGGGCAGCTTCCAGAGCCTTGCAGTGGCATTAACCCCACCACAGCTTGGAGACAAGGAATGATGCAGGAAAGGGCTGAGGGGGTGTGGAACAGCAGAGGAAGATGCTTTCCCTGCAGGGCTGGGGCAGGGGCTTTCTCAGTTGAGTTACCTTCTTCTTCAAACTTCCCTTGATGCTTGTGGCTGCTGATCCAGTCCTTCCTCAGTGCACCCCTTTCCCATCCTTGTAGCAGTCCTGTCCAATCACTTCAAAACCTATAATTGGTCATCCTTTCACAGACTTCCATCAGGAGTTCAACTCCCAGTGTACACTGTGACCATTGTACACAACAAGCATCATGTATGAACTTGCTCATAACCCCACCCACCTTGGTCACGTCTTTTTCCTCATTTTAAATGTTCCTTTCCTTCTGTTCCTCATGCTCTTCTGGCAAGGTCCAGACTCTTGCACACTAGCCTGTCACAGACCTTCATTCTCCTCCCCACTGACCTTGTCTTCCCACAGCCTTCTCCAGTGCCCATTGTCCATCCCCATCACAGACCACACCAGCTCATCATCCTGACCTCTCCCTCCCATGGGACCATCCTCTCCAAAGCTGTTGCTGGAGCTCAAGCACTGTTTGGGCAGCAGGGGGACCAGCAGCTGAAATTGTGCCTCCCCCCAAGAAGCCAGGCTACCCTTGCAGTTATTTCCCACTCCACCCTCATCCACCCGGGATGAGCTGTGCTATCCCATAGGAAAGCAGTGCTGCAGGATGGGAAGGGTTGCAAGTTTGGAGGGGGAACCTCTAGGCCAAACAGAACCTGTTTGAAAGAGCCTCCCAAAGGGAGGAAAAAAGGGGAAAAAATGGAAGAAGGGGGAAAAAAAAATAAAGCTGTGGATTGACATCAGCGTGCCCTGCGGAGAAAGGCCCATTTGTGATCACAGACCATGCTTCCCGAGGAGGACAAGAGGGTGATTTATCCACAGGAACAAGGGATGGGTCAGGCAGGGAGAGATGTGAAATGCAGATTTGGTCAGAGAGAACGGCCCAGCACAACAAGGGAGGCTGTTGTGGGACAGAGGAGTCGGGCAGTCCCTTTTTTTTGGAGGTGACTGCCCCAGTTTGCCTCCTCGGTACACGCAAGGATAAACCCCAGCGCAGGGCTCGGGCAGGGCCAGAGCTCTAATGACCCTACTCTGCATTGCGGATTTCCAGTAAAAATCCATCATGATTAACACGCTGAGTTTGTCACAGCCTAGGCTTTCATGACAAAAAACATGACTTTTCGGGTTTTCTCACAACAAGTCATGTTCTTTGTAATCTAATAAGCGCTGCTCCCCCACAGCCCTTCACAAACTCCACTCTGTTTGGTTCCTGGGTCGTTACAGATGGGAAAATGACCAGAGCTGTGAAATGCTTTCATGCCATTTGTCAAGTTTTATTAAATGGCTTGGAATATTTTTATTACCAAACAAGGGTTTCTCAGTGGGGCCGGGGACCCCGCGTGGGCCCTGCTCCATCTCCAGGGCTTTCACGTGTTTTATGTGACTCTTTCCCCCCATTTTGCCCCCTCAAACAGGCAGCCTTAAGGAGAATCTGAGATTTCTCAGCAGTCTTGTGTCAAGCAGGGGAAACCTAGAGGAGCATTTCTATTCTGTCGCTTGAGGTGCAAAAACATGCACTGAAAATGACAGCAAACAGGCAGTGAGGCACAAAGACTATTAAACCATTTCTCCTTCACTGGGAGGAGAGAAAAACACTCCCTCCCCCAGATTTGTCCCCATTAGTATCAGCAGGGCTGTGAGACACTCCCTCAGGTGAGGAGGGGATGTGCAGGTCACATCACTGACATGACACATCTGCCCCTCCATCCTTGGCCGTCCCTTCCCTGGGCCATGCCATGTCACACCATCCTGCCCTATCTTATCCCCCATCACCTGTTTCTCAGCCCTCCTTGTTCCCTGCTTGTGATTAGTTTCTAAGTTCAGTGTAGGGACTCTTGCATGGAGAACTTACCCTGTCCAGTCAAAAAACCTCTTGACTTAAATTCTTACAATGAAAGTCGAGGAGGAGGGTTATAAAAAAGAGGCAGAACAACTTTTTACGTGAGCAGAGAGTGATATGAGAAGGGTGAACCATTTTAGACTAATAGAGATTTATATTAGATGTGAATGAAGAAATTCTTCCCTGTGAGGGTGGGGAGGCCCTGGCACAGGTTGCCCAGAGAAGCTGTGGCTGCCCCATCCCTGGAAGTGCCCAAGGCCAGGTTGGACAGGGCTTGGAGCAACCCGGGCTAGAGGAAGGTGTTCCTGCCCATGGCAGGGGTGGAATGAGATGAATTTTAAGGTCCCTCCAAGCCACTCTGGGATTCTCTGAAGAATGTGAACTCCTGGCAGGTGGTGTGAACTGCACAGTAACCAGCTGGTGTCACAGCACAAAATCTATGCCACCAGAGGGTATTTGTGATCCACACCACAGACAGCCTGTGTACAGTTTAGCTATTTATAACAGCAGAAGTTGCAGGGATTTGGCAGAGAAGGATACAGGAGCCCTGTATCATCTGATGCTGAATGTGCTGTGAGCTAAGGGATTATTTATCCAGAAGCAACATTTTCTTCTGTGCAAGCCCCAAAGCAATCATCACTGTGCAGTGTGCACTCCCCTGCTCAGCAAAGAACAACACATCTCCCAGCCTAACCCTGTGAATGAGGATGAAAGAGCTGAATTTTATGAAAGTCTCTGTAGATTGGGAGATGGTTTAGGGAACCAGGTTCAGTACGATTTTCAGGTTAGTCTGCTTAGGAGGAGAAACCAGTAAGGAAAGTCAGGCCAGTCTCTTAGTGCAATGTAGTTTTTCATCTTACGGGTATCACTCTCCCATCACAGGCATATAAAAAGGATATCCAGGCAAACCCTGGCAATGGGCTTCTTCCAGGTAGATGGATGGGGAAAGAAATTACTAACTTCTATTTTAGGGTTTTTGTCCAGAGTCTTTGACTGTTTCCTAGGTTGAGGTCGATGCTGGGAACATGGCCCAGCTGTGGAGTTCACAGAGTCACAGACCTGGGACACTAAATCCCCCTGGAGCCATGGCCAGTCTCTGAAGCTGTGATGGATCTCCAAGAGGTCAGTGAATTGTACTGACTCTAAGCACCTTCTATTTACCTCTCTGCCTTAGATTTTCCTGAGCTGCAGATTGCCTGGTTCTGCCCCCAACAAACCAGCTTGTATTTCTGTAGAGGTTTGCTGTGTGTTTTCATTTTGCAGATTAATATCATTTCTTCCTGTCTATTAAGCACATTCAGCTACTTGCAACTTTCCCTGTACCATTTGGTGTTTGGCAGCGTATCAGGTTCTCTTCATTTTACTTTATCAGGATAGTAACTTCTCTCAGCAGATCTGAGTGTGTCCAGCTTGCCTGTTTCCCTTCTAACCAATATAATTTGCTTCTAGTCTTATATAGGTCATTTCAGGGCTGTTGCTCAAAACACTTCTGTGATCTTTTATGGTGAGACAGAGCTTCCCTGAAGCCTGAGGATATCTGACCTGCTTCACTACCATTGTAGTCATGATCTTTCATGATCACTTGGAGGGTGATCCTGAAATGTACAGGTACAGCAGGCAGTGTCCTGACTCATTCTGTGCATTTCCAGGTGGTTGTTGAGGTTCTCATGAGCCTGACAGGGTTTGGGTGCACCCAGCAGCATCACTCCCCCACTGCTGCAGGACATGCTGCCACATACCCTGTTGCCCTGTTGGGGTTTTAACTTTTTTTTTCTATTTATAAACTCCTGTTTTACACTCAGTAGTAGCACTGGGAAACACAGATGTTTCAGTAGGATGCAAGCTCTGCCATCTGCCTTGGGAAGGCAGAGGTATTTTCTTGGGAATGATGCTGAAAGCTGTCCAAAGGGGCTGCATGCAAGAGAAAGCAGAAACATCCTAGACTGGTACAGTAATGCCTGGGGAAATGTTCTGCTGGAAAGCCAGGGTCTCAGCAGGGTTGGTGGAAGGGGCTCAAGGTCTCCAGACCAGCCTCCCACCAGCAGCAGGACTGTCTCCAGCAGTGACCAGGGGTGGCCATGGCTTTGCCTGGAAAACTCCGTCCTGCACCTCTCTGGGGGCCTGTCCCAGGGCATGGGGAAGAAGAGTTTCTGTGCTCTGTGTAACTGCCCCATCAGTGGCTGCTGCATTCATGGCAGGGCGAGGTGGCTCTGCCCGTTCTGCATCCAGTGCCTGGGCTGGTCAGAGCTCAGAGGGGACCCTGGGACCAAGACAACCAGGCACCAACCCTTGCATATCCCTGAGGCAGGCTCCCAGGGACCCCACAGCTGCCACTTTTGTGAGCAGAGGTGATTTATGCTGACTTTTCGTTTTGTTGTTTGGTAAATCGGGAACTTGGAAATCAGCGTGGTTTCTTGTGCGAGCCTCGCTAACGGCCGAGGTTATCACAACAGCCATAAATCCCCCACGATTCTGGATGGGAAATCTCATTATTTCTCCTCTCTCCTCCCCTCCCTGGGCCATGAGACCTGGCAGAGCCATGGGAGAGAGGAGTTGATTCAATCCAGCTCTGGCTAAAGTGAACAACCATGAATCATCATCTCCTGCAGACCCTCTCCTTCGCTGAGCCTTGACTCCCAGGGAAGCTGCTGGCTGGTCTGTGAGCAGCAACTGCCTCCAAGGCCAGAGAAGAGAGTGAGGTGACACACCTCCTGCCCTGACAAGGCCTGTTGCCACGTAAGAGAGGTGGTAGGAACAGTGCTCTCCTACTGGCTTTGCCCCCTGCTGCATGCTCTCTGGGGACACAAAATGGCCAAGAGAAAGGGTGGGCATTGATGCTGCAAAACCAGCACCATGAGCAGGTCTTCTAGGCCTGGATAAGGCTGTAAAAGGCCTTCAGCCAGCTCAGATATGAGGAAGAACATTCATCAACAAAGACAGACCCAAAGGGAATTCCTCTCCTCCCTCCTGCCTGCCTTCCCATCTCTCTCTGCCCCTTGGAAGGGGAGTGTTTCCCACCAGACTGCCCCATGGATCCCACTCTCCTGCTGCCTGCACTCCTCCTGCATCCCCTGCCTCTTGGTGTTGTCTTAAAGAGGTGTTTCAGAGCCTTGCAATTGGCACATTGGGAGGACATCTTCCTCCTTGCCAGCAGTCCAAGGGAGTCAGATGATTTATGACCTCCCCTTGCCTTTGGGAACCCTCGAGACAAGCCATGGGTGTCCATGTGAGGCCCTCTGAGCTGTTACATCTTGTACAAATTGTGCTAAGCTAAGGATGGTGAGTCCAACAGCATCCTCTGTGATTCACTCCCTGACACATCTGTGGGTAACAGAAGTGGGTGAGGTGGAGGGTATCAAGCTGTGTTGGTGTCCCCTTCCCAACATCTCCTTCTCACCCGCTCTCCCCACCAAACCACCCTCCCTGGTGGACCCCACTGCTGCTCCCCACCCCTCCCAGCCTTTTTGGCCCTCTGCCCCCCATATCCCATGGGGCAGGACAGGACTGCAGGGGAGGGAGCTGCTCAGGAGGAGGGCACCCCGCTGGCTCGTGTGATGACTTTATAATGTATTCCAGATTCCACCCATTCCCCTCCCTGCTGCGTCCTATCATTTCCCTGGTTATTTTTGATTGCTGCTGAGCACAGATCTTCCTGTGCATATTTCTGTTAGTAGTTCAGTCATTTCATTCTTATGTTCCTACACAAGCCTTGGATGCATCACCAGGGCTCAGTGACTTATTGCTCTTCAGCGTGTCAATTTATTCCACCATCTTCTTCTGACATCCTCGTTGCTCATTTTAAAACCTGAAATGAGCTGATCCAGACCAGCTTTCTACCCCCATCTTCTGTGGGCCTGAACAGTCTGAAGAAACCCCTCAGCTTCCCATTGCTACTTTTTGCCATCACTCTCTGCTTCTCTCCCAGGCTTCCATCTACTCGCAAACATCAGATTTTATGTATTCTCGTGTCTTTTCATTGCTTATTTTTGTACCTTTTTATTTTATAACATTCTTTTGCCATTTGCTCTGATGAAATCCCATCCTAATTCCCTTGTTAGGTAATCCCTGGCATGCTCTGCCTCTATTGCCTGTACTAAGGCTGGATTTCCTTTTGCTGAAGTGCCCTGCTCAGCTCAAATACGCAATGAAACCCTGTCGTTTCAGCAAAGGCTGTTGATTTTCTTTCCCACATGGGCCTTTCTGCTTTTCCTCTTAAGTTGTGAAGCCTTCAAAACCCTCACTGATGGGCACATACACAGCTTCCATATCAAAGCTATGGCCTGAAACGGATTTGCCTTCAGGGCCTTTTAAATGAACTCTCCTCATTTATTTATTTTGAAGTAAGTTCCCACTTTCTAACACTGAGCAGCCTGCAGCAGTTTTGGAGGCAGCATTTCCCCCAGTGACTATGGCTAATTGCGTGGTGATCACTGGAAGTTAATAGCTTCACCACCAACAGCTTCTTGAAGTAAAACCTCCAAGTGACTTTGGGGCAGAAATGGCAAGGTATCTGTTAGAAAACCCCAAATAAACAACCTAGGCAGTAGTCGTGACTTTGTGTGTTGCTGTCTGGTTCATATCAGCCTGAACTGGGACCCAAATCCTTCCTACAGCAGTTGCAGTTACTGTGGGAGAAACGTCAATTTTGATAACAGTCATTAACAGTCAGTTTGGAGGGACACAGAGGCTTAATTAAAAACTCAAAGCAGTTTTGTCGGATGGGTTACGGATTCCTTGCCTCCAAATTAAGGACATGAAAGCGAGGCTCGAAGCAGCAGACATTCCCCCCAATAGTGCAGACTCCCAGACTTTTCAAACCAGAGTGAACTTGAAAAGCACAATTACACTCCTGGTGCTGAAGCGCGCGTCTTAAAATCATCCCTTGCAAAAGCGTCCCGCTGTGGTGGGAAACTGTTCCCTAAAGCTGTCCCCTCGGGCTGCCTGGATGCTGCAGGGTTTGTGCTGAGGGTTTGCAGGAACCTCCAGTGCATCCCCAGCTCCAGAGAACCGGCAGGTTCCGAGCAACACATCCCTCCCGAGACGCACCGATCAGGACGCGCCTCCCGAGGCAGCAACTTCTCCCCCTTGAGGGCTCTTGAGCATCCACTTATTTGTAAAGAACTTCATCCCCGTGTCCCCTCACGGAGGGGACAGTGCTCCTGCTGCCCGCAGCCCCCACGGAGCCCCCGGCCGAGGAGGGCGGGCTGTGGGCAGGCAGCTCCCTGCCAGCTCCAGCCGGGAGCCAGCATTCCTGCAGCCGGCGAACCTTCTGGCTCGATGAAAAGCCCCAATTCAACCTCTGCAGGGCCGAGCACCTGACACCTTCCCCGGCACAAAGAGGGCTTTCTGCCTCTCGGCCCGGCCGTGGCCGTGGAAGCCGCGGGCACAGCGGCCGCCTCTCGCCCGGAGGGGTCACCGAGCCACATCCTGCACACACCCCGAACAAAACCCACTTGTCTTGGAAGGGGGGGTTGGTGGGGGGCAGGTGATGCCAGCCGGGCTCGTGGCTCCAGCTCTGCCAAGCTTCTGGCTGGGGTGGCTCTCCCAGCCCTCCAAGCCTAGCTCGGGTCAGTGGGACGGCCAGGCTTGAAATGCAAGTGTTTTTAGGGCCAGCTCTGTGCCTGGGCTCCTGTCTCTGAGCTGCTGCCCTGGCCAGGAGCTGGGATGGAGCTGGTGGTCATGCCAAGACTGACACAGCTGTGGGTCAGACAGGCCCGGCTGGGAGGTGAGGGGTAACCTCAGCACTGACACAGGGTTTGTGAGGGATGGACGATAACTCGTTTTGGGAGATGTCCACTGAGGAAGACTGGAGAGGCTGTTGGTCCTCATATCATCTTTGCTCTCCCTTTTCCCCAGGAGACACGAAGTTGGAAGTGATCCACAAAAGCTCCCTCGCCCAGCAGTGCCTGAGTGCAGGCTATAGTGTGTGGCACAGACCCCACAGGAGGCAAATTGCTCAGCTCAGAGACCCTGCAACATTTCTGCTTTTCAGCCAGGGACTGTCAGATGTGATGTGCATAATCCACCCAAGGGGAGAGGACACATTTCAGGGCTTCCATGCTGAAGCTGAGGGCCAAAGCCTCTAGACTGCAGCGAGGGTCTGCCTGCCTGCTCCCTGCTGATGCCTTGGAGCCTCTGCCTTGCTCATTGATGGTCTCTGGTCCAATGCTCCCAGTGGGGGATGTTGGAAAGCTGCCTGGGCCCTCTCCCCAGCTTCCCTGTCCACCACAGAGGGAATCCAGCCTTGCAAATCCATCTCTTGATCCCTACACCTAATCTCAGACCGTGCAGTGCGGAGCATCACAGCAAACCCCCTCCTTGGCTCCGGTCCTGTGAAACCCAGGGTGGTGTGTTGACTCCAGACAGCTTCACAGAATCACGGAATCACTACGGTTTGAAGAGCCCTCCAAGAGCACCAGGTCAAACCATTAACCCAGCACTGCTAAGTTCACCACCAAACCATGTCCCCAAATGCCACATGCACGTGTTTTTTGAGCAATTCCAGGGATGGTGACTCCACCTCTGCCCTCGGCAGCCTGTACCAATGCCTGACCACCCCTTCTGTCAGGTCCAGGCCCCGCAGTCATCCTGCTGCAGAAGCACAAGGGCGAGCCATCCTCCCCACAGCTGGTGTCCCACAAGCCCCAGGTGGTGCCCAAAGAGGCTCAGCCCATTACAGGAGACCAAGCTGAGGCTGGGTGCATTTGCATTCCTTCTGAATGCAAGTCAGATGTGACATGAAACGTCACATGTCAGGAAGACTGGCCCAAAAACCAAACCCACGTTGCTCTCAGCAAGATGTGCAAACCCTTCCCTGTCTCCCTTAATCATCAATCTGCCTTTTATTGCTCTTGTAAACTCCCTTGCAGAGAGCACACGTGGCTTAAAAACCCCAGATCCACTCCAGGTTGAGGAAAAGCAGGAAATCACTGTGAGTGTCTAACAAAGGGATAAAGGGCTGAAGTCCCCAACAGGTACCATGGCAGACCTTTCCCAGGTGTGTGCAGATGTTGCAGGGGTGTGTCTGCAGGTACCCAGGCACAGCTCACACATCTCGTGGCTGTGTCCATCCCTGACAGCAGTGCTGGGTGGGGGCAGTCCTTTCCAAAAGGAAGAGCCTTGCTCCATCTGGACACAGCAGCTGGGAAGAGCAAAATAAATCAGGCTCCAAAGCCTTCCCTGCTTGTTTGATGAATGTGCTGAGGGCCCCAGGCTCCCACCTCTCCCCAGGGTTGCACCCAGGGCTCTGTTGCAGGAACTCCTGATGCTCAGGGAAAGCTGGTGAGTGCAGGAATGGCTGTGGGAATTGGGGAGCACTGCAGCAGCCACTGCCTGGGGCAGATCTGTCCATCACCAGTGCAGCCCAGCTGCTCTGGAGACCTCATCCAGGCATTCCCTGGATGCATTTGGGACCATTGGGAAATATTTACATTGAAGACTGAAGAAATTCCTCCCTGGGAGGGTGGGGAGGCCCTGGCCCAAGTTGCCCAGAGAAGCTGTGGCTGCCCCATCCCTGGAAGTGTCCAAGGCCAGCTTGGAGCAACCTGGGCTAGAGGGAGCATCCCTGCCCATGGCAGCGGGTGGGACGAGATGGGCTTTAAGGTCCCTGCAACCCAACCCTTCCTGTTGTTCTTTGATTCTCTGTTGCTGTTCTTTCCTTCCACATCTCAGCATCTCCCCCTCAACCCTTTCTGTCTCCTGTTTGGAGCTCCCCCATGCAGCAGCCTGGGCAGAGACGCTATAAACAGGATATGGGCTCTCTGGAAATGTGCAAGCAGGAGTGGCTGAAGGTATTTAATAGTATCCCTGCAGTAAACAGGGATAAAGGGGGATCAGCTGTATGCAGCAGGGAGTAAGTATCAGATAGACTTGCTCTACCATGGCGACTATTTACTGAAACAGGAAACAAATATTTTTTGGCTTTTGCCAGAGAAAGATTTCTTTAAAAATGTGTTAATATTAGAAGTAAAAATGTATCTTTTAGACATGTTAAGTGGCCGCATTCACTGGAGTTTTATTTACTATATAAAGGTTAACATTGGTCTGTTTATCCTACGGACGAGATTTCCAGCAAATTACAAGAAGGGTCATGTAACAGTCAGCTCCTGCTTGCCTGAGCTTATTTGCCAGAGCCAAATCCCTGGAGCCTGCGGAGCTGGAGCAGAGAGAAGGGATATTCAAAAGGACTCTGAGAACGGGAGAAAAGGAATAACAGAGACTTAAGTTTCTTTGAGTTCGCTCACGGGGAAGGTGGAGGCTGGGCTGGTCCTCGTGCTGGGGTGGGGGGTGAGAGGCAGAGGTGCTGCATTTGGACCCCCCTGAGCTGTCCGAGGGAGGGAGGCTGAGGAAAAACCCTTGATGGGGCAGGAAAGCTGCTTTCTTGCTAACCCCAAAGAGCCAGTTTAAAGCCTGGATCAGGAGATTTGATCCCTTGGCCAACCCTTCTTATGCAGTTTTACTACGATTACTCTGCTTGAGATAAACTCTTATTATATACTCTGCTCCAGAGAAACATCCAGCCTCTGTCCTTCAGCCAGGAAGGACATACTGGGACTTGGGCTGAGGGAACACAATCATTACAGTTTCTCTCACAGCCACGCTGTCCCTTTCCTGAGGGGTTAGGCTGTCTTCCACCTTGCCCTGTCCCCCATGATCTGGCAGTCCCCTGCTTTGGATGGGCTGGACATCTCTTCCTCCTTCCAGTGTTGGGACTTACCTCTGCCTGCAGCTTCCCACACTGCCCCGAGGGGAGCCAATTGTCAAAACTGTTGTGAAAGTCCTGGAAAATTATTCTGCGTTAAAAAATACATCAGAAAATGGGTGCATTATTAATGGCCCTGCTGTCAGCACCAGGAAATCCCGACTGGAGAGCGAGGCAAGGATTTTCTTTAATGAAGCAGTGCCGGTGCAATCCAGTAGCGCTGCTATCTGCAAGAGGAGCTTGAGCCAAATTATTAGCCCCAACAGAGAAAAATCAAGGCAAATAGCAAATCCTGGATCTGCTGCCACAGGCATTGGCTGTCACAAGAGGGAAAAGCTGAATTAGAAATAATCAACCAACAGGAGAGACCTGAGGATGGGCTCAACTTCATGCCTTCATTGCCTGGTGAATAATGACAGGCGTCCCCAGGCCCTCACTTTGTCAGAGAGGTGTGAATGACCTTCATGAATCCGTGTTTCCCGTGCTCAACAAGCAGGAAAGCTCAGCTGTGTCCTGCCCCAGGGAGTCACTGTAAGTGGAGAAGCCCTGAAGGAAATCTCCAGCATGCCAAATTTCCTTTCCAACTTGTGATGGAGAGACAGCCTGCATTGTAAAGGATGGGGAGAGGAACTTCTACTCAGTTCCATCCCAAAACATCAGGTTCATTGGGGTCTGTACTGTCTTTGAGGGATCAGCCCAATCTACCATTAAAAAGGATGGGTTTCTGGCATAGGCTGGACCTTAATGTTATGCTGTTCTTTGTTTTGAGCTGTTCTTTATTTTCACAGTTGGCAGGTCTTGAAAAGCTACTCACAGATGTGCTGCAATTGCCTTGGTGCCATCAATGCCTGATATTTTCTATCCCTTTTTGCCACTTTTTCCTGGGCTTTGACCCCTCATTTAGATTTTCTGTTTCTACTACACCTCTCCATAGACACTCTCAGACAGGTCTTCTAAAGGAGTTGGCATGGCCTTTGCCCTCCTAGGAGTAGACTTTGCTGTCTTCTCCCCCAGGGAACTCTTGATCCATATTTCTTTGACTGCTGGGCAAGGTGAAGCAACGATGGTGAAGAGAGGACTCATTGGGCTTCCAGCTACTAATTCTCCACTGTCCAGCTGGCACAACTCTAGTGGCATGTCCCCCCTTGCTGGCCACTGCTATCTTCAATAATAGGATTGATAAACTGCAGCTCAGAAATGCTGATGAACGTGTGGGTTGGCTGTGCTGGACAGAAGATAATTTGTGGTGAAATCCACAAAACGTCTGGGATTTGTAAATGTTTTCATGATGACTTGGCTCTCCTCCAAACACTCCCATCTACTGACAAACACGAGCCGTGAATCACTGCACACAGGAAAATCTTCCAAGCCCTTGACTTACTCCTCACCCAGTTCCACCACACTGCTGAGAGCACTCCCTGCCCAGTGTGGGGTCAGAGGGACCAGGGTCAAGGTGAAGGAGATACTTGGCAGCCCCATGGATGCTCTGTACAGGTCTCTGGGCAGAGGAGGTGGGGACATGGCACACTGGCTTTTGTGGGTGGCAGCCCAGAAGACTGAGCTGATGTCATGGTCTGGGTCCCTGAAACAGCCCAGAGATCACCTCCTTTCTCAGAGAGCAGCTTCACTTTCCCTGCTGCAGGTGGGGCCCAGGAAGATTTCCACCTGATATTAGGTGGAGCCAGTGATGCCTTTCTGCAGCCTGGGCTGTTGGTACTGCAGAGCTCCTTCCAGGCTGCCTGCGGCGTTTCCCATCAGTTCTGAGTTTGGGACTCAGTTCTGAGTTTGAGTAAGGCTCTGGCCAGCTGGCTTAGCATGAAGAGCCCTCAAGAGCTGCTACCTCAGGGCCATCTTTGCCATTTGTCACCCTGCAACCAGCAGGACCCTCAGTCCTGGAAGTGTCCAAGGCCATGTTGGATGGGGCTTGGAGCAACCTGGTCTAGTGGAAGGTGTCCCTGCTCATGGCAGGGGATGGAATGAGATGGGCTGTAAGGTCCCTTCCAACCCAAACCATTCTGTTATTTTACAATTCTTGGCATTGGCAGTATTTTGCCACCACGTGGCAGAAGTGCCCCTCCTGAGAAGTTTGAAATCTTAGGAAAATGCCTTTATCTGAGCTGGACTGAGACAAACTTCATTAAACCTTTCACAGAAGGAAAGCTACTGAGATGTTTTGTTTTGGAAATACCTGGAGTCCAAACAGTTTGCTATTTCTGAAACCAAACTATTCACAGCTTCCTGCAAACCTGGAAGCCGCTGCTTCCTTCCAGCTGCTCTGGAAGTGGCCGAGGAGCACGGGAGGTCTGGAACTTGTGGTTGCCTTCAGAGCTAGGAGGGCAGATGAGCCAGCAGAAGTGGGGGAGCTCAGAGATACCAGCTGACTGGTAGATGTGCCCCTCTGCCTATAAACGTCATGACGTTCCCAGTGTTCTCACACAGGTGTTCCTGCAGGGTACTTGCTAAGGGGTGCTGTGAAGAAGGGCAGGGTTGGAGAACCAACAAGCCAGGAACAGTGAAATATTACAAACAGAGGCATAGAATGTGTCTGCTGGTAGTGGTTTTGTCCAGTGCCTCTCGGGTGAGTGCCACCCTGTAGAGGTAGATGCTTTTCTTTATCAGCACATTTCCTTCTTGGGACTTTTACCTTTGGTGAACAGCTTGTACCCCCAGGACATGATCATTGATGTGGCAAAGGGAAAAGTCCTTGCTCCTGCCAGGACTGCAGGGACTGATACAACGAGGTCTCACACCAACAAGAGCCCTTGATGGAGAGAAGGTGCTCGTGTGGCGTTTCCAACCAGAAGGAGGTCATTAGAAGAGGTGGTTTGGGAAACCCCATAGGGAGCTGGTGGTGTGTGGAGAGCAGGTCTCCCTCAAACATGTGCAGTGTGCCTGTGGGGAGAGGGTCTCTTTTCTTGGGATTTGCAGTGAAGTTTTAATTCAGCACTGGAATTAAAATTCATTTTATTATGGGGCCTTTAAACATTTCCAGAGCCTGACCTTTTCTGGAGGCTGTTGACTAATTAATGTCTGGTCTGGTGTTCTTCAAACTTTCCACATAGTTCAACTTGTTGCCAGCTGCTTTCAAACACATTTTTCAAGAAATTACGTTGTAATTAAGTACAGTTATTAATGACTGTTTTTCCTGCGTGTCCCCATTGGGTTTGCAACTTACTTTGCTCCATGTGGCAGAAAATGGCCAATATTTCACAGGATGAGTGAAGGAATGCCTAATATGATCTTTGACATGTTGACTTGACACAGTTCCAACTCCACAAAGCCTAGTGGTGATCACCCAACCACGTAGGAGAGCCCTGGGTAGAATATACAGAGCCAGGGTCAAGTCCCTGTGGGCAACCTGAGAGAGGGGGCAGGGAGAGCCCGCCCATGGGGTGAGCAGTTCATGCAGATGGGTTGGTGGGAGGATGGAGAGGGAGGAGGACGGAGAGGAGAGGACACGGACCTGCTACAGTGACGGGGAATCACTCTCCTGTTTAAAATTCAGGTCAGGAATCTGGGAGCCCTGCGAATAAAGTGAAGCCCATTCGTGTGAACATTCGTCTCCTGCCCGGTCCTCTCTCCGCCCAAGAGGGACCATCAGGGGAGACCCATGTGTGGAGAGAGCAGATGGAGCCGAGAGCAGCCAAGAAGGGAAGCGGCACTCCTACGCAGAGCCCAGAAAGGTTTTATACGCTCTCTGCTCTCCGGTGTCGCTGAGGTCACTCCTCTTTGTCAGGCACATGGCAGCAAATCCCCCTCTAAGCCCCAGATCTCCAAGGCATTATAATAATAAAAGCCTGGGCTGAAGCGTCTGAGCAAACACATCGGGCTGAGCAAAGTGTTTTTTTCCCCAGCCCCGGGACCGGGTTATTCTGGGAACTGGCAGCGCTGAAACATCAAGGCGGCAACATCATCCGCTGAAATCTGCTGCCAGAGGGCCGGTGGGGCGCGGGGGGTGACAGCCAGGTGAGGGAGCCCACCCACGAGGGGGGGACCAGGGGGGTGCATAGCACCTATTTCATTTCCTGACTGGCCTTCAGCTGAGTCCTGGCAGCTCCGGGCAGCCAAGGCACAGGGGCGGAGGCAGAGAGATGCTGACAAGTCACATGTGCACGTGTGCACAGACCCTGGGCACACACACATGAACAGCCCCTTGCCCGAGGGCTAGGATTTCTCCAGGCCTTTGACATCCCTCTTTTTTTCCAGGGTCTGGCTCTTTTCCTTGGTCCAAATGCCATCCATCCCCAGTGGGACAGGGGAGGAGTGGAGATGCCCCTTCTGGCACAGGTCTTGCAGGCACGGCGTGTCCCACATGGAGCCAGGTGTGCCCGTGCACTGGGTGATGGGCAGCATGGACATTGGTGCTAGAGGTACCCCAGTGGCACAGAAACCCACCTGTGCTCCGCTCCCAAACACAGCAGCTCTGCTTGGAAGAGAACAATGAAAACAAGGCCAGCAGCCACCTGCCCGGAGAGGTGCTGAGGGGCAGGTCAGCCCACAGGGCACCACTGCTCACCAGGCACACCTGGGGCCTGGCCTGGCCTTGTGTTTTATCAGCAGGTGCTCATACACCTCAGTCAGGCTGAGTTTCAGTCAATTCATCAGCATCTACTGCTGCCCTTCAGCACCTGGGACCCGGTTTGGGCTGATCTGCGTGGGTTCAGTACCTGATGGAAGTACCCTGGAAGCAGCATGAAGGAGGAGTCAGGAGGGAGGTGGTGAGAGAGGACACAGGGAGATGAGCCACCGCTGAAGGTGAATCTGGAAAGGTAGGACTTGACCTTGATCAAGACCCAGGGCAGCCCATGGTCATTCCTGAAATCTGCTGGTGTCTCCAAAAGGATGAACAACAGGCCTGCTTCATCAGCTCAGCTGCTAGAAAGGAGGAGCAGAGCCAAAAATCCAGGAGAAAAAATGTTATGCAAAATTGTTCATCTGTTACTGATTGGGAGGCTGAGAGCTCGATACAAACCACCCAATAAAACTGGCTTGGACGAGAATTTCCTGAATCCCAGATTAAGTGAATAAAGATGTTTCAGGAGTTCAGGGCCGCAGTTGGGTGGTTTGCACACAATTTGCTGTTGGTTTCACCCTTTGTTGCTTAACGAAGAACAGAAGGAGGATCTCCCATCTCATTCAACCAAGGGAAAAAATTATTTCTTCTAAATTTAAATTAATTTCCTGTTGCAGGCGCGGCTCTGTTTATCTGTCCTGCACAGTTTCCATCTTGGATCGTGGCTCATTCTGCTCCTTGCAAGACACTGTTCCCCTCGGGGACTGTGGCATCCCCAGGCTGGTGGCATTGAGGCAGCTTGGCAGGATTTTGGCATGGCAAGGTTTTTTGGCAAAAGTTAATGGCAAGAAGCATTTTGAAAGCCAGGTCCAGTTCTGAGGAAACACCTGCGATTTTGCACACCCTGTGTGTGTGTTCAAGGTCCCTCCTCTCCATACACCTCAGTGCCACCAGTGTGCTCCCAGTCATGTCCTTGGAGCTGCAAGGAGCTCCACTCAACCTACTGATCTACCTATCATGCTTCTTTTTAATCATCTTCTACCTTGCAAGCAAATGCCTCTGTCTCTCTACAAACTGCAAACCTTTAAGTCACCTGGCACCTGCAGCGTTCCTTCAAGTGGCACCATGAACCTTGCTGGTGCTTCAAGCCCTAATTAAGTATAGAAACGGGATGAAGATCCCTGGAGCAATCAGAGATTAAATTTTAAAGAAGAAAAACTAGATCAGGACAAAAGATAAAGAACTATAATGAGAAACTTGACCCCAATGGCCCATCTCTCTAAGCCTCATCCTGGATTTTGCACAAAAACCTCTCCAGAATATTCCCCTTTGCAGAATGTCTGGGGAATACAGCTTCTTAGGAGGAGTCCAAAGGATGCAGAAAGCTATTTGCAGCCTTGGGCCTGGAGTCCTTACCAGCATACAGTAAAGTGCAGCTTGTCCAGATGGCAACTCAGGGAAAATCTGACCACAACTGTCAGCAGGAAGGTGATGGGTACGAACACCGAGGAGAGACGCGCTTTCCAAAGAGTCCCACGGGAGGATCAGCAGGAGTAATGGGATGTGTGTGAGCAACAGCATATTTAGGCAGGATATCAGGAAATGTTTCCATCTCAGCTGTTGGTTTTATTAGAAAAGTCTCCCGTGGGAAACTGGGAGCTGCATCACTTGACTCACTCCAAGCTCAGCTCTAGATAACATGAGGCAGAGAACAGGCGTGTATTGGCGGAGGCAGATGGCCCAGATGACCTAATGGTCTTTTCCATCACTCCAGTTACAATCCAGCCTGGGTAGAGGCTCTTCACTCGTCTCCATCTGACTCAGGGTAATGACAGGCTGGAGAATAACATCTGAGTTTGTTCCAGGGTTATATTCCAGTGCCTTCATCTGAGGTCTCTGGGTAGAAGATGGGCTGCAGAGTGACCTCAGCTGAAGTGACAATATTTCCCAGTCCTTTTGCCAGGTTCTCCTCCTCACAGAGCTTGTGTGTGTTGGTGTGGGGGCTGCAGGGTGGCCTGAGCTGCAAAAGCCAGGTCCTGGGTCAGGAACTTAGCAAAGGAATGAAGGAAATACAGGTACAACAGCCATGCAGAAAATCTAGAAGAGCGTCTCGCCAGCTTTTGCCACCTGAGACACAGTTGTTTCATAGTGGGTTATTTCCTTTTCTTGGCATTTGCTGGGTTCCTGTGGATGGGTGGTGGGAGGGGTGGAAGGAGCAGGATATTTAGGTGCAGTTGAACAAGCAGAAGGAACCTGCTTTTCACCCATGCTGGGGGTCTTCCTCTCTCCCCTGGGATGAAGGTCTGGGTTTACCCTGGAGTGGGGACCTCCAAGCCTATGGTAGTTCTCTACTCCATTATCCTTAATGTCTGGGAACAATATTCCTTCTTCTCAGCTGACTTCACTCTCCCCCCTACTTCAAATCCCTTTTTTAAACTATTTCATCAGAAATCCAGCAGCCTCTGCCCACCCAGCCTGGCCAGTGCTGTTCATGGATGAGACAAAGCAACTTATGATCTACCAAACAGGTCATGCAGCCTCAGTCCACCCCTCTCCTGAGCACGTGTGGAGCCAAGTGGGATGTACAGGGAGACAGCAAAGGGCTCTGGGTCCACCCTGGTGGCTCTGGAGCCCACCCAGCTCCTCTGCTGGAACCTCCCAGGTTGCCTCTGGCTTCTCAGGGCTTGGTTATGACACTGTTCCCTCAGCAACGGAGCTCAGGTATGATCCAGCTGACATTTCCATGCTCTTCCCACTGCAAAGTGCTTCACTGAAGTTCACCTCTTAACATCAAAGATATTTCTAAGTGCATTATTAAGACGCACCAAAACCTCTTAACTAACAGCCTTTACAGATAGGTGGGAAGGAGCTGTGTCAGGGCAGGGTCAGGTTGGATCTCAGGAAAAGGTCCTTCCCCCAGAGGGGTGGTTGGGCACTGAACAGGTTCCCCAGGGCAGTGGGCACAGCCCCAAGGCTGCCAGAGCTCCAGGAGCATTTGGACAACACCCTCAGGCACATGGAACTCTTGGGGTGTCCTGTACAGGGCCTGGAGCTGGACTTGATGGACCTTCCAACTCAGGATATTCCATGATTCTATGACTTGTTGGCTATTTGAAAAACAGGACTTTTACTCTGTCACTCGGCTTCCCCTCACTCTGCTCTCTAGTGTAAGAGCTGTCTGGGATTCTCTGGAGCTGAAGAAGAAAGGTGGATCCCTCCAAATTGGCAATTCCTTTCACTAGTTCAGATGCCTTTTCAGAGGGGGATGCACTGCCTCTGCCAACCCCATGATACTCTTCCCAGAATGCAAACATGGGACTGCCTGTGGTGCTTCCTAAAAAATTCACATTTTAGAAATACCTGACTTAATGCTACAGAAATCACCTGCAATGGGCTGCACTGCAAAGGGATAGCAAGGGTTTTCTTTCCCTCTTGGAAGCAACTGGTATGCTGCAAGCACAAGAACATCATGGGAAAAGCTTGTTTATGGGATTTAAAGACAGCACAGAGTGGTTGTCTGGTGTGGGATAAAAGCTTATCTAAAGAAAAACACAGACGGATACTTGGTGGCAAAGGAAAAATGAAGCTGGAGGGATGAGTGGTTCATAGGCACTGGAATACAGAAAAACAGGGACATTCTGGTCACCATTTAATGATGGCTTGGAATCAGATGTGCAGGCCACTCTGTGATGATGGGACAGAGAGAGTGGGGACTCTGGAGAGGGTTCAGGCTGCAGCTGAAACCCAGAGGACAGAGAGTCAGTCCCACTGCTGCTGCAAGGCTGGACAGGATCGTGCCATTCACAGGCAGGGAATATCATGGAGGAGGCACTGCTCCTGCATGTGATTTTAGTGACATCATCACCAAGATGGCACATTCAGGTTTAGTGCTTATACTCAGAAGTCACAGTGAAAACTTGGAAAAGGCTCAGGAAAGAACTAGAAAATTGTCCCAGGGCTAGAAATCATTCTCAGTGAGAGAATAATGGAACATGATCTGTTTAGTTTATCTGGTTTTTAAGAGGTGATTTAATCATGGTCTGTGAGAACTGATGTGGGGGAATACTTTGAGTGCAAAGGGCTCTTTAAGAGGGCAGACAAAGACAGAAAAAGATCCAGGGATTGGAAAGCAAAGCTGGTGGTTGTCGGGCTCGAGATAAAGTAACTATTTTTAACAGTGGGAATAACTGACCATTGGAACAAGGAGCTCAGAGACATGGTACACTCTCCATCCCATACAGCCTTGGAACATAGACTGGCCACTCTTCCCTGGATGTGAACTGAATCGTATAAGCTATTGGGCTTGGTTAAATTAAAAATGTGAATTTTCAGCTAAATGACCCGTGGTGGAACGAGAGGGATACTCCATCTCCATCACGTGCTCCCACGGACACTGGCAAAGGCTGAGAGGCACAAAGCTGCTCTTCCTTTGCATCAAGTCCTGCCTGAGACTGCAAAACTTCTGCTACTGAACCTCCCTTCCGTGGTGCATCTCCCTCCACAGCTTCTTGTGGCAGCAGATTCTTGAGGTTTTCCTCACTGGGTGAAGAAATCTTTCCTTTTCTCTGCTTCAGGGTGATATCCAACCAGTTCCACTGATTGCTCCCAGCTCTTGGTCTCAGGATTTGATTTCAGTTTCACCTGATTCACTCCCTTGGGGATTTTGCAAACTTCAGTCACATCCCTCCCAATTTTCTCTGCTCTTCAAAACTACAAATTCCAACCCTGTCATGCTTTGCACGAGACAACTCCTCCAGCCTCTTGATCATTTTAATTATTAATTGAATTGCCCTTAGTATATGAAAACTATCTCTGAGCCTCCCCTCCGTTTTTCCAGGTGGTGCAGGTGCCTGTGAGGTACAGAGGAGGTGCCAGTGGAGTTTTTCCCAGAGGATGATTGTTGCTGTGTCCCAAACATTAGAACAGAGAACACCACACAACTGGCACAGCGTTAGTGCTGCCCTGAGCCAGCTCTGCAGGGGAAGGTGGTCGTGCACAACCTGTCCCCAGTGTGTGGGGACAGAGCTAAAACAGTCAGAGGGGCTAAAACACTTCCTTTGCAAAGAGCTCTGTGGCAGACAGACCTTTTCCGTGTCTGCCCTGCCCGGAGAGATCCCAAAATAAATAACCCCGAGGCAGGGAGCCCCAGGGGAGAGAGGAGCTGGATCAGGGACCAGGCTCAGGCCAGAGCACTCAGCCCCACACACAGGGCAGCCACACAGATCCACGCTGTTTACAGAGCCAAGAATAACTCCAGCATCTCTATTTAATGCTATTTAGAAAAGCCTCCTGCTCTGAAATTGGTGAGCTTCCCCAAAGACGGGATCAATATTTATAAAGGCCGAGACTTCCAGGCCCGGGTGATTTATGCAGGGCCCAGGTCGGACAGGGCTGCTGCAGCCCCGGCTGGTCTGTGGGCAGGAGCAGTGTCCGTAATTTTGGCTGTTCCCAGGGAAGCAGGATGGGCTGGGGCAGCCCGAGGAGAAGGTCTGGGCTGCTGGGCAGGGGCAGCTCACGCAGAGCCTGAACTTTCCTCCCACGCGAAAACATGGTAAAGTTTTGAGGGAATTCAGTGCCAGTGCCAACCCAGTCAGGATGAAGTTGCTCAGTAGGGCTGGCTGGTGGTGAGCTGGTTTCCCACATCAGAAAGAGCTGGGGGCTCCTCTGTGATGGCAGAGGGAGCTGGGGGTAACTCCTGGACACAGAAGATTGACTCCATCCTCCCATGCCCAGGTTTCAGATCATCTTTCCCCTTCCCAGAAGCATGTTTTCTTGGGGGACAAAGATGATTTTAATAATTTCTCTCCCCTCAGGGCTTTGCCATCCCCTCCACTGCTCCTATCCAGCTGACTATGACTGCTATGGAAAGCAGATGGGGGGTTGTATTTAACCCCCCCCAAGTCATCCCCACAGCTCAGTCTTTAGCACAAACAAAGGTGTCAGCAGACCATGGGGACAGCAAGATGTGGATGTCCTCTGTGATGGAGGCCTGGAGGAAGGATGCACAGGGAACAGATTTGCCTTCATGGCTGAGTGATGGAGAACATCCCCTCGACAGGACAAGGGGGAATGGCCTTATGCTGAAGGAGGGTAGATTGATTGGATGTTAGGAAGAAACTCTTCCCTGTGAGGGTGGTGAGGCCCTGGCACAGGTTGCCCAGAGAAGCTGTGGCTGCCCCATCCCTGCAAGTGTTCCAGGCTAGGCTGGATGGGGCTTGGAGCAACCTGGGCTAGTGGAAGGTGTGCCTGCCCATGGCAGGGGGATAGAAAGAGATGAGCTTTAGGGTCCCTTCCAACCTAAACCATGTTATGATTCTTTGATCAAACTTTAGGGTCCCTTCCAACCTAAACCATCTTATGATTCTTTGATCAAGCCCTTCTCTTTTCTGCAGCTCAACACTGCTGCCCAGGGAGGAGCTCGTGATCCAAACCATGGCACTGCCTTGGAACAACCAGGGCCTGCAGGAGATTCCATCCCCTGTTCCTCCAGCAGAAAAAGCAAAGCAAGGTGGTGGGAAGGCCGAGCACGTTCCTCCCTTCCAGCCAGCAGCAGGCACTGGTGTGCAGCTGCCTGCCCGTGCTGAGGGCCAAAAAGGGACTGAGAGGGACTGATCCCAGCAGGAACATGGTCCATGCAGCAACTGGGTTGGGACGTGCAGAGGGACATGTGCCATGGGGAGTCGTTTGGAGGGAGAGCAACTAAATCAGCAAGGCTGGAGCCCTGCCAGCACCTGCCACCTCTGGAAATAGCTCTTACAGAGCCCCGGGGTCCAGGCATGGAGCCCCCTTCCCTGGGGTTATTACACAGCACAGGATACATGAAACATGTTGGCAGCAGTCGGTCTAGGGAGAGCTGAGGAAGGGAGGGAGGCAGATTAATAGGAAAACAAATCAGCACCTAGAAACAGAGCAAATGGACAACATGGAGGGACCCAGACCACCGGGGATGCTGGATCGCAGACAAACCCAGGCACATGCACGGAAGGGAAAACAGACTGTGAGCAGAGCTGGCCACCTGGAGCAAAGGCAGGAAAGTGAAAGGAAAACCTTTTATTATCTAAATGGAGACTCAATTTCTGGAAGAACAGACTCTTCAGCTCAGGAATGGTGTTTGAAGCACTGGAACAGCTGAGAGAGGTGTTGATGGGCGCTGTCATGAGAAAAAATGAGAGTACAGAGATACTGGGCTTTACCTAAAGCCAAGGCACAGGAGAAAGAAACAGATACTCGATTCTGGAGCAGGGAACTCTGCAGCAGCGTGGGCCTGTGGAGGGAGCAAAGTAGTGGAAGAACTGCATGTGCTCAGTGTCCAGGACAGTCTGCAGCTCACAGATCTTGGAGCAGGGATCTTGCTGCTCTGCTAACAGCAGCTATGGGTGGGAGGGAGGCTGTGCTCAAACACAACAGGAGCTGCTGACTGCGGCCTCTGAACCCCCAGCTCACTGCACTGCAGATGCTGAGCGATCCCTGCTCACCATGAAGCCCCTCCTGAGAAGCTTTGCAGATCAGCTCTGAGAGAAAAGAGTTCTAGCTGAGCTGGGCAACCCCTTCACCACACACACAGATGGATCTGCAGGCTGTTACTTTGTGATAGCATTGGTGTGGCTGGAAGGAGAGACCCAAGGGATGTCCCAAAGATCCCAATGTGCATGAGTACCATGGCAGGGCAATAATTTGTGCAGCAAGGTTGGTGAGATCACAGAAAATCGATGTGACAGGCACCAGTAGTTCTTACCAGCAGGTGAGGGGTGAGCTTTGGGTCACATTTAGGGTGGGATTTTGCTTAAAAGAGGCCAGGCACTAATAGCAAGGGACTGGAGAGCTGACATCATGGACAGATGCCTAGGCATGCTGAGTGGAGGATGAAGGCATGCCTGGAGTGGTGCCAGGACTGGATATTGATGCTCAGCTGAAGACGAGTGCTGTGCCCCATCCTGAAAAGAATCTCTGCAGCCTCCTGAAACTCCAACCTGCCTGTGGAAAGACTGGAAGAAACCTGATCATGTTTAGTAACGGATCACAGATATGTGCTAGCTGCAATAGCAACCACAGAGCCTGGGAACTGCGCTTTCTAGAGGCCACAGAAGCCAGAATCTGATGGAGAAGGGGTACTGCCCTTTGGAAAGCCTGATGTTCCGCTCAGACATTGGGCCACCACACTCAGCAACAGCGGACACAGCCCAGTATCTTGTGGGAACCTGGACACAAGACTGCTTTTCCCATATACCCCACAGAAGGGAGCAGGAATAGCAAACGCCACAGAGACGGTCTCCCTTGGGAATCCTTGCCATAAAAAGCAATGAAGTAAAAGCCAAGGAAATTGGTGGGCCAGGAACTACAAGAGGGCATTACAAAGTCAGTCTGGGTGCCACGAGTCCACCTCTTCAGTGAAACTTCACTTTGGCTGCAGAAACACGGCAGTAAGGTACTTCAATACTATTGACAGTCTATTCCTAACGGGAATGTCCCCTTCCCCACAACATCATCCAATTCAGTTTTGAGGGAAATTTAGCTGGAATAACAGGGCAACTTACAGTCTCCGAGTACAACCCTGGAATGTGCTGGCAAAGGCAAGAGGATGGGGCAAAAGGGGAAACAGAGATTTCTCTGCCATAAACCAGCTGCTCCAGTGAGAGCTCCAGGCCGGGGGAGGATCGGGGTGGGAGGAAATCTGGAGTTTGGTACGTGGAGAGTGCACTTTGCTTGGTAACTCCCAGCATGTCCTCTGGGACAGCTCGGAGGGGTTGTGCATGGTGTTCCGCTCCATTACCTCTTACTTTATGCCAGCACATGTAAATAGTGATTCTGGCACAGGTTCCAGCAGAGAGCTGTGTGACCCTCAGCACACCCTGTGATTCCAGCTCCCTCGGAGACCAACACCAGGAGCAAGGAGATTTTTGTCCACACATGGACAGGGGCTGTGCCTCCTTGCATCAACAGCGCTTTGGAAACTTCAAGGATCTGTGCAGGTGAAGTGTAATTTCACGTGATCAAACTCTCTGCTTACCCTTGAGAACTACTGTGCAGCCCAGAGATCTGGCCCTCAAGAGAGAAGCCTTGGAGGTTAAAAAGGCGGAAGGGAGAAATGTTTACAGAAAAAGGAAGATAAAAGAAGTCTGCACGACTTTGATATTTTCTGTGTAAGGCTTTGCCTGAGATGGAGCGTTCGGGCCAAAGCTACAAACCCCTGAGAACATCAGTGTTCCAATGGAAGTCACAAAACTGATGTGCCTCTGCATGGTGAGACATGAAGCAAATCTTTCACGCAGAGATCTGCCTCTTTCCAAACTCCAACAGTGCCCTCAAGTGCTCAAAGGAGAAGCCGCAAGCCAGGGATGGAGCTCGCTGCCACCCAGGCTGCGGCGCAGGAGAGACTGTGAACGAGGAGGGGAGAGCTTGGCTCGCTGCTGTCCCTGCCTGAGCTAAGCTGAAATGTCTCAGTCTTTTCCTACTTCTTTTCCCCGAATGGGCGGGTCTGTGCCGTGTGACAGCCCATCTGCCACCAAGAGATGCTCCAAGAGCATCAAAAGCAGATCCAAAGTCGGTGTTGCCCGGAAAAGATGCACGCGTCACAATCTGGTGAAAACAGCGTGGTTTGGATTTCGCCACCACAGCAATCCCACCCAGTCAGACCTCCTGGACTCATTCCTTCAGAAGATGTGACCTCTGGAGAGCAAAGGACTGCGCCCCAGTGTCCCAGCTCTGGAGGGGAGGGTGAGTTTCACCCCTTTTGACTCCCTGCCGTGAGCTTTCCAAGCTGTGTGGAGGCAGTTTTGGCAGAGCAAGGCAGAGCAGCCCTCACTCCTTCAGGGGGCTGGGTCTCAGCAGGAGGGGCTCTTTCCAGGGACAAGAGATAAGGCTTGTTTGGATCTGTGGGACCTCTGACTCCACGCCCAGTAAGAGTAGGAGCTGGAGACATGCTCATCCGGGCTCCTTTGTGTGATATCCAGGTGATCCCTGTCAGGATGGTGAATTCAAAACCAGCTCACCTCAGTCAGGGCTTCCCCTGGGGGTTCCCTGGAGAATCATGTGGCACAGCTTCATCCCACAGTCCTACACTTCGAGGAAAGCAAGCACTCCATGCCATAGCTTCACTCACCAGGACTTGCTGTACAAGAATGAAGATGATTCCAAGGGACAACAGGGAGTTATTGTGGTGGGAATTGACAAAGCTATACTGGGACACTCTTCTTGTTCCCTGTTTCCTAACCCTTTTCCTTATTTGGGGAGGCTACTCCTGGATCCTGGCGTTGGTTTGATTTACACTGCACGGACCCAAATCCCATCGAGTTAAGCAGCAGAGGGGACAGAAACAGGGAGATGGGGAAAGGAACTTCTGAATCTGTTTTTGTCCCTGCAGCCAGAGTGTCTTGGTGCCCCTGACCACCCTTACCCCAGCCCTCGGAGGAAAGTCTGCCCGGCTTCTCTGAAGGCACGTGTGTTGTTCTCTTCCATCACTTCTCAAAAGCCACTGTCCTGTCACCTCCTACACCACTGTCCATCCCCCACGAGGTAGGAGACCACAGCTGCTCTCCCAGCAGGCTGCAATCATCCCATCAGGCCACCCTGAATCACAGACACCGTTCAGCAAATTTCAGCTGCAGAGCTGGTTTCAGCAAAGAGCTACCCCTTGATCACCTTTGGCTGCACTGGCTTGATCCAGGCAGGGATAGACATTCAGCTTTTTCCTCTCTCTAATTCTGGCAAAAAGCTGTTCCTACAGGTGCCTGCTCCAGGAGCTTGCGGGAAGTACCACAACACAAAGCCAGACACTACACAGGCAGGCTCAGAAGCATGTAGCCAAAAACCTCCCTGCTTTTAGTGCCTGAACTGCAAGTTTCTCCCCCAAGGACCAAATCTTAAGGTACCAGAGACATCAGGACTCTCCTATCGAGGATGGTCTTGCAGGAAAGGTTTTGCTGCTGCAGAGAAGGCACCTGATGCAACACACAGCTCCTGCTCATCACACCACAGACAGAACAAACGGCCCTGCAGCAAGCACAGATCTGACAGTGATGGGGATGGTGTGCCTCGTGCAGCAGTCACTGCCCTTTGTCTCAGCAATGCTCCTTGGCCAGGGCCAGTCTCTCCCCATGGCAGCCTGGAGCAGGTCATCATCACAGCCAGAGCATCCTCCTCAGGTCAGCTGCTGTCAGCAGCCTCACAGCAAAAGCCACTGGTGACTTCTCACGGCTTCAGCATCCCCTTGCTTTGATCATCACCAGCCTGGGGATAAAAATAACCAGATGTGGGTGCAGCGCTTCCTCACAGGAATCCCTTCAGCACATAAAATAGGAGCTCTCAGGAGAAAACTGGTGGAGTGGGCACTGACAGCCATAGCAGAGACAACTCAGTGCCGGGGACTGGCAAAGGACTGTGGTCTGAACAGGTCCCCAGGAACCTCTCTCCACAACTCCACAAGAAAACAGCCTGTCCTGCTTTTTGTTGCATTCATCAAAAGTGACCTTGAAACCTACTGCTGCTATGCCATTTCTATTGTTCTGGCAGAATAGCTGCTGTGCCACTCTCGGCCAAGAATCCTGGCCAAGAGGCATCTCCCTGGCAGAGCACAGAGGCCCCAGAGCAGAGCAGGTCTCATCATGACGTTGTGGGTTTCTAATTAATACCGATTTGTCTGCAAGCTGATCTGCTTGACCACATGCCAGCCCCAGAATTTCATCTGCATCCCTGTGGAGAGGGCTTGGCAGCCACCAAGACCCACAATCCCAGGCCCTGCTGCCTGCCTGGTGCTCCTGTACACAGCCTAGGATATCACTCCCCACATCTCTGTGCATTTACCCTGCGATTAGCACTTGTTTATGCAAATGAGCCAGTTCATTAGCTCTCCTCCTCGATCCATCAATAGATGGAGCAGATAACCCCCCCCTCCAGGACTGGGAATGTGAATGGTCACACCTGAACCTGCTCTCTGCAGCTGCCAGGTGAGGCTGTTTTTTTTGGGGGGGTTTAAAATTATTTTTCATGCAAAACACAGCCAAAATCTTTCTGCTTCCCAGTGACGCTAGTCAAAAACAAGGCTTTCCCCAGAGCCCATGTCGGTCCGCGGGGGCTGCGGGAGCGCCCGAGGCGGCGGGCACGGGGTGAGGGGGCGGCGGGTCCCTCAGGGCTGGTGCTCGCGACTTCAGGAGCTCTTAAAATAAAGACACGGCGTTTCTAGCTCAGAGAGGAGTTTATGTTTATTCGGCTCGAAGCGCAACGCGTAAGTCTCCACAAACCGAGTACACCAAGGCGTAAAAAGATGCCTCTTTTACGCAGTAAAATTCGCATGAACCCGCCTATTTTAACACATATTCTCCGCCTCAAGAGGGCGGCGGCGCCGTGAGGGGGGAGCGGGCGGGGCCGGGGGCGGCTGTTGTTGAGGGGTTTTATTGTTGGGATTTTCCTTTTGTAACCTGCACATAAAAGATGCTTCCCAGCGGAATTTTTGGCTCTGCCTGCCCGCTGGGTACCACTGACCGTCCAAAGGTGTTTGTCATTCATTAGCTGTGCATTAGGGCCTCTCTGAGCTGTGACCCTCTCCAGGATGTTTTTTAAAGGTAGGCTTGGAAGGGAGTTTATCTTTTGCTTCCACGCCTTTGGCCACAGCACATTCCTCTCTAGTCACATCCACTGATCACATCTCTTCTTTGGGATGATCCCTCAAGACTGGGCCTTCAAGAGACAAATAAACAGCTTTTTTGCACAATACCAAAAAGCAGTCGGTTTCGGTTTTTTTCCTGCGTGATCTCCAGCTCGACAGATCTGCTGCAGAATGTCAGTGAGGTGAGAGCAGCAGGGCTGACCCTGTTCCCAGGTCGGGTTAGAAAGGTGCTGTGGTGGGTCCCGGTCAGTGGGGACCCTACAGAGGGTGGGTCTGGGGGGCAGTTTGCTCTCTGGTGCTGACACACCTACTTCATGGGCCAGACATGACATCAGGCAGCAGGATTCTGCGGGGTTTTGATTAAGAGATGCCAAGCATCTTGTGTTCGAGGAGGAATTTGCGTTAAAGCCCCCATTCAAAGACAGAGTGATGCAGGAACAGCCTGTCAGAGTATGGACTGGAACAGAGGTCCTCTCCCAGCCTCTTGGCCCGCCTCATTTGCTCATGTTTCATCTCCTTCCACTATATTTTAACTGCCTCTACATACACCTAAAGAAGATGCCCAAGATGAGCCTGTTGTCACCTAAAAAGCGGCTGAGCAGTTATAGAATTCTTCCAGGAGGTGGAGGAAGCGCGTTGGCTGCCTGGGGTAAACCCCCTGGGCTCTCACGGTGCTGAACCTTCCTCTGCTGTGTGTCAGAGCAGCTGCGCTCACATTTGAAGAGCTGTTGAAGGGCCTTTTGGTTTAATGGAATTTTGTGGCTGAGAAGGGGCCTGGGATGGCCCAAAGCAGGTGGAGACAGCGATGGAAGTCCAGGTGTCCACAGACTCAGCTCACAGTAATTGTGTGTACTTACTAAGAAGTCTGAGGGAACTGGACTCGTTTTGGGGTGACCAAGCTTGAGAAGTGTCATTTTCAAGCTTTTTTATTTTTTAATTCCCTCTGTGTTTAAACACACCTTTGGATCAAGGCACCTCAGGGGTGTGTTGAGCCATGTCTGCCCTTGGCTGTGGGAACAGATGTCTCTGTGCTTCTACTGATGCAAAATGGGTCACAAAAACTGGTCTAGTGTAGTTTTGACAATATAACACTATATGTAACACTATATGTAACACTATAACACTAATAAGTTACAACACACAGTTTGCTGATGTAAACCTGCCTTACAAACAGCAGTTCAGATGTCCAGCTTCTGCTTTTTGAGGCTGTTAAGGGAACCTGCAAAATATAATTAGCACTTTTCAGTATTCTTGGGAACAGTGATTTGTGGCTGAGCAGTGACTGGAGCAAACTGAGAGTTTCTTTGGGTTTGTGCAGGTTTTCAACTGCGTGATTTTATTCACTTTTTGAGGCAGCCCTCAGTTTGAAGAGTAACAGAAAACATTAAGAGTTGGAGCAGAGCTGTTTGTTTTTCAATCTGTTTATATTTCTGCTCTGAGCATCAGTGCAGACAAAATGCGTGGGGTTTGAGCGGTATATTCTGCTGCCTTTAGAGACTGTGGAGCGCTGAATTTAGTCAAAGTGTTGGTTATTTTCCTCTGTTATCAGGCTGCACTGATGCTCTGAACTGCAACAAAATAGATTGAAAAACAAATTGGTGTGCCCTATCTCCTTGTGCTGGATTTCACATTATCCTCTGGGCGAGCTCTGCCTGCTCTGCCCCTTTTGAGCACCCCAGAGACAAGTAATGACCCCTCAAGCCTCTTTCAGCACTTCAAAGGCTGAATTACTTTTGGTGGGAGAGGTAAGAAAATCGAATTGCAGTCCTTGATTTTCTTGGCTTTCCAATAACCCTCATTGTAAGATCATCATCTCGGTAACAAGAAAACAGGAAACTGTAAACACACACAGAAAATATTCAGATTGTGATTTAAAGCTGTCACTGCCCTTAACTCCTCAGAGCTAAATACAAAACACTGCCCCTCATTTAGAGGCCACTGTCATTCCCAGGGCCGAGGAACATGAGAGATGAATCCCAGCTTTCCATGCTTCTGAATCCGCTGATTTCCATGAGGATTGTGAAGTGAACCTTTGAGTGGGTGCAAGTGATCCATCTCTGCCCGGCGCTGGGCTGGGCCGTGCCGGCAGCAGAGGGAGCAGCAGGCTGTGGGTTTGTGGTTTTCAGAACCACTGTGCTGGGAGTGCTTCAGTTTTTGGTAGCGTGCAGCAATAGTGGTTGGGTTTGGGTTTGTTTTAAAGCTACAAAAAGCCTGTTCCAGGAGGAATTTCTGGCATCCTCAAGCTGACCACTGAGATGGGTGCAGGAAGAGGTTTTGTTGTGATTAACGACAGGAGCTGTGTTGACCAGCAGCTGGCAAAAGTCCTCAGTTATGGCAGTGAGGGACATACAAAATCCTTCTGCTAAGGCCACAGAGACATTAAAATTCTTTCTGTGCCTTGTGATGGGTGTTCCAAAGGTGTGGGTACTGTGGCAGCAGGAATTGCGAGGGAAGGATGGTCTCATCCATGCACCTTTGGAGCACTTGTCTCTGCAGAGTCTTAATTGCTAAAGTGCTAGGTCCTAAATTTCAATTATCTTTTGATGAACCTGGTGACGTGGTTGGCTTTTGAATCTGTTGGATCTAGATGGAAGTAATTATATGAATAATGAAGTAATTTAATTTGGGCACTCTTTTTTAGTTATTTGGATAGAATTGGGTGTCCATCTTTCCTCTTCCTCTGTGAAGAAAGGTTGCTGCTCTCAGCAGATCTTTTTCTTGTTGTAATACAGCTTAAAGAAAAAAACATGATTCTCTCAAACTGTGGAGCTGTGTGAGGGCAGGAATACCTGGGAAAAGGTGGAATGAGCTGGAACTGATCAGCGGAGGGTACTGTTTTCTGCAGACCTGTTCTGGACCACCTCTACTTGGGAGTTCAGAAGAAGAAGGGGCATCTTTGCTGAAGTGGGTGACCTGAGAGCAGTCACAGATGGCAACTGCTGCTTAAGGATGATGGGGGACATTTATTGACATGTTGTCAGGTAGAGCCTTAGGAATTTTAGGCACTGTTGAAAATTTGGCTTAAATTGCTTATTTCACAGTCTCACTGGAAGCTGGTGGAAGGAAAACTCGTACGCTATCTTAGTGTTCTCCCTGGAAAGCTGGAAGGACTGGGTTTAAGATGTCCCATCAAAGGATTAATTATGCAAAGCCTGGTTGTTGTGCAGCTCAGAGGGACAAATGCCTTGTCTCCTTTGTCCCCTTTGTGACTCAAGTGAGTCAGACTTTGTCTTGGTTTACTGGCAATATGTCCCAGGAGGGATGCAGAGAAGCAGCTTTAAGATGAAGACGTGACAGTTGGCCTTTTCCTACCAGTGCTGCTGGCAGAGGCAGACAGCTCCTCTTGTGTCAGCACTCATGGCTGCTGAAGGATCTCAGAGATTCCTGCTCTCAGAGATCCCCAGTTCCACCCAGTCCCCCAGCCAAATCTCCCAGAAGTCATCCAGAGGATGGCTGGGAGATGAAGCCAGACAAACTCAGGTGACAAAGAAGACATGTAAATTAATAGAGTTAGAATAACTGTGGTGGTGGAGGGTCCTCCCCCTAAAAATCAGTCCTTATCATGACTGGGCACCTTGCTGGAAGAGAGGCTTTAGCCAAACCCAAGTTACTGAGCCTGGAAATCAGGGAGGCAGTGATGGATGAGGAACCAGATTGCTGGTGTGGTCCCTTCTGGCTTCTAAGCTTTGAATAAAAGCCTGAAGTGTGCTCTAAGTAGGGGACAATTGCCTTGAGGCTGTTCTTGACCATCACCCCTTGCTACAAATGCCTTTTCTCTTTGGCAGTACTGGGTTATTGGGTCCCTATAATTAAAGAAGTAAAATATATTTAAACAAATATGTCTGTGCTAATTGCTTAGGACACATTTTCCAGTGCTCTGAGTTGCTGTAATGAAGAAGGGGACATGCTGCTAGGCTGCTTAGAGCTTCACTGTTTCGAGCTGTCATGAGCAAATATGTCTTCTATATTCCTGCCAGGAATAGAGGGAGCAGACAGTGCTGCTGCTTCCTCCAGCTTGTCACGGTGCAAGCAACGGGTTTCATGCAGAAGGCTATTCATGGCAAAGTGAGCAGACGTCTCTTCCAGGACATCGATGTTTCCTGCTTGTCCTTTTGTAGGAAGAGCCACAGCTATTATTATTTAACCAGCAGACCCAATTTCATCTCAGATACTGGAAGTCCTTCAGCTTCAGGAAAGAGTGGGTGGACTAAAAATGCTACTTACAGTGAGCCTGGCAAAAGAATCAGGTCTTTCTCTTCTCCCACGGCCAGCAGTGACTCCGCTCGTGGCAGTTGGTTCCTCGGGATTTACAACAGCGTGGGAGGAGAGCAGAGCCCACATGTTGGATAGGCTGGAAGTGCAGGTGGCCAGGCCTGAGCACGGCTGAAGGGGTGGATCTGGTACTTGCAAAGATGAGCTGCAAACCAGCCGACTTTTGGTAGCAATGTGCCCGGAGAAGCTCTGCCTCTGAGAAGCGGGAGGGTGGGCTGTCCTCCCACTCGGGTTTTCCTGCCTTCCAGAGAAGGACCTGACCACCCGTGTGCTCTTGCTTCAGAGGTACCCAGATGGCGGAGCAGGACACCTCTGCTTTGAGGTGATGTCAAAACCATCTGGGATCTTCCCCTGGTGATTGAAAAACATGTTCCATAGCACTTCATCTTTAAAGCCCGTGGAAGTTCTTGGCTGCTCAGGGGAGCTCTGGGATGCACCGACCCGTTGCTCAGCTGTCTGTGCCTCTGGGATGAGGTGATGCCTCTCAGTTTCCTCTGTCTTCCCACAGCCACCACAGGCAGTGCCATGCAAGAGGACAGCTGGGGTCCTGCCTGCCTGTGCTTCCCACAAAGGCTGAGCTCCATAAGGGATTTGTGCCTTGAAGAAGCGAGGTGCCAGCTCAGCCTGTGCCCAGTTCTGCTCGTGACTTGCAGTGTTGGGAGTTGCTCTGAGCCTGCTTTCCTGGGAGGCAGCACTTCGAGATAGTGTGTGTGCTCCCTAAAGCCCATGCCCTGGTGACAGGCAATATTACTGCTGTTCTCTGAAAGACAGCAGGAAGCTGAGTGCAAAGATATAAAGTGCTGAAGGTCACGTAAATCGTGTCCATCCAGGTGCTCTTTCTCCAGTGCTCATGCTGTTTTGTGGCCTGCACCAGTGTTAGGCATCCAAGGGTGTAGACAAGGCAGTGACATCTTTATCTTGTCTAGCTTAGATAAAAACTCCAGGTATCCCGCTGATACAAAATGCTGTTGGCAGATGTCCTGTGTGTTCTCCCTCCTGCAGCAGGGTGGGGAGGGGGGAAGTAGAAGGAAGGCTCTGGTAGATGACATTCAGGGCTCTGGACTTCTGCAACAAAATTACAGCTTGGGGGCAGAGATTTGTAAATTGATAAGTTGGGACCGTGGTGTGATGAGAAGGGGGTGCTGAAGGCCCTGGGCTGTGAGCAGAGCTCCATCTGTAACGTTCATGTGGCCCTGCTCATCTTACCAGTGATGTGGGGAGAAAATGAACTGGTCCCAAACCACTTAGTGCTTTGCAGATCAAAACTAGCTTCTCAGATTCTCCTCTGTGTTTGGGAGATGATCTGAACAGGTCTTCCTCCCCTGCTTCCCCACCTGTCCTTTCAGAAACCAGCTGCTGAATTCAGCAGCAGCTCCAGCC
>JAWWES010000055.1:224808-252546 GCA_035583135.1 Lophotriccus pileatus
TACCACCACGAGATATTTTAATCTAAGAGGATATTCCTTTCGTGGGACCTGTAGGTCCCCAACGGGCCTCTGAAATGCATACTGGTTTATTTTCTATTATGTGCTAATAATTATATTTTTATAATTTTTATTATATACTAATAAATATCTCTTTATTATACTTTGATTATTTTGAGTATCTCTGATAATCAATAACAGGGATGTGCATTTTAGAGCACACAGGGTGGTTTTGGCTGCTGCCAGCCTGCTGCTTAAACCCCTCTTGGGCAGTACAGACAGCATCTCCAGTGATGCTTCTGTGGTGATGCCTGAGGAGTTTGCACTCTTGCTGGAGATGATGTACAGTGGCAAACTCCCACTGGGGGAAACACAATTTCACCCAAGATATCTCCTTGGCTGATAGTCTGCAGATGTTTGATGTGGCTGCTAGTTGCAAAAGCCTCCTCAGGAGCCTTATAAGCTGTTCTCCTTGGGACCAGGTAGTGAGAGGAGTCTCCAGCCAGGCAGCAGATTCATCTGAAAACAAAGCTGAAGCTAATAACCCGCCCCAGTCTGGAAAACCCAAAGAAAAAACAGATATCCTCCTCACTCAGAGAGTTTTCCCTACACCTGGCCCTGTAGAAGCAGAAATGGAAGCAGATATTTCTCCTCCTGGCCAGGAACTTACTGTGAATTGCACCTGGGTCCACCATGACTTGATGTCAGGTCCCTCCAGGAGGATTCAAGCTCTGGCCCTGACCAGCCTGCCCCCGCTGAGTGGAGTGGCTGTGTGGAAGAGCCTCCAGAGCTTGCTGAGCCTCCAGAGGGGAAAGGGCGATCGAGGGATTTGGGTGAGACATCCCAGATCTGGGAACAGCATTGCCTCCCACTGGCAACACATCAACTCACTTTTTCCTGTTCTGGGGAATCTTTTCCTCTGTGCTTGATCTTTTTAGTTTGCCCTGAGTTGGTTGCAACACCCTGTTCTGCAGAGGTTTTCTTCCTTTGGCTTTTGCAGTTGTTTCACGCTTTGGCAGAGCTGTAGTGAGGAAAATTTTTCATGCCCAGGTGTGTGAATGCATCTGCCATGCAGAGGGATCTGTGTTTGTGCAGGACACAGGGCTGATCAGACAGTCTGTCTAACAGCAAGTGAACAGAGTTGCCTGCTAATGATACTTTATCCTTTAAACTCCTGTTCAGCATGGGAGGAAAACAGAGGCTGTACTGGGTTTAAAATAAATGTTCCATTTATAACTGGTGTTAAATAAACCGTTGGTTTTCCCTCCAGGCTGTGTGATATCTTCAGAAGGGATTTGTAAGTCACAGTTTTGTGTGGTTACAAACCAATACCTTTCAGTCACATCATGCTTTCTTGTGAATCCCTTCAATTAGCAAATAACTCATCTTGTTTCTCTCGCACAGCAGCAGAGAGAGAAAGCTGTGAACTGGATTTCTTTCTTGGATATGGAAGTGTTTTCTCTGAGGCCCTTTCTGATGCCCAGGCTGTGCTGAAAAGACTCGAGCAGAGAAATTGATGCCTCTCAAAAGGAGGTAGGTGTGTTTACTTCCATAAATGATCCAAGTTTTTTCTTAGCCCATCCTGCCAAGGGCTAGAATAGTTTGTGCCTTGTTCAGAAAACTGTTGCATGGGAAACTGGTGCCTGGATGTTTGAAGGGCAGCATGTGCTCACCCTGGAGAGAAGCATCTGTAAGTGCAAGCTGCTCATGCACACAGATAAAGAAGGATGTCCTGCCCTTCTCCTGGCAGTGTGCTGCTTTAAGAGCGCTCAGAGCTGGTGAAAGATGGAGGGATAGCTGAGTCTGGTGCTCTGAGTGTGCTGAAGGGTGCTCTGGGCTCTGAGCAGTGCTAGCCCCATGCCAGCCACTGTCCCAGCTCAGAGGCACCACAGAAACAGCAGGACATGCAGCATTTTGGCTGCGGTGGCATTCTGCTTATAAAAGCCCCAAAAACCCCAAAACATGTATGACAGCAGGGGAGGAGAATTCCCTTGAGTTAGGGAGCACAGGGTTGTTTTTTGCTGAGCCCTTAAATGTTCACGGAGGGAAGCCCGTGTTCCCTTGGCTGCTGCTTCTCCTGATGGTACTGAGTGTAACACTCGTGGCCTTTAGGAAGGCAGATTTGTGTTTGCAGCAGCAAGCCCGAGCCTGGCTGGGCTGACAAGCACGGCCTCACTTGCTGTTGCTTTGCAATCACTGCTGTTTTAGTGTTCCTTCAGCACCTCAGACCCGGCGGGGAGGGTTTACAGACCCATTCGCGGCCCTTTGTGCTCCCAAAAGAGCTGCTGCAGCAGGAGCCAAGTGGAGAGGTTGTGGTGCTCAGAGCCGGTTTGGGTGTCTGACTGCAAAGCGGTAGCTGGACGATTTTTCTGCAGCTATAAATAAATGCTGAATAAATGAGAAATGGATTTTCTTTAAGCCTCCCCGAAAAATCACTTCTCAGCTGTGACAAGCATGAAAAGTGTCAGCCCCAGGGCAGTGGGAGAACAGGCTGCAGCCTGTTGTAAGCAAGGGCTCAGCCAGATCTGTCCCTCTCTGAGCTCCCCCCGGGGATCAGCGGGACCTGTGGGCACATGCACTGAGGCTGGGCTCTGTTTGTAGCACACAGAGCAGCTCTTTCCATCAAGGCCTGGGGTTTTCTTTAGGGGGAGGCACATCACTGTGTTTTTAAAGTCATGCTTGAAGTGCAAGTTCAGGTCCTAAGAGCCCAGCTCGGATGTGTAATTCAGGCTGAGGTTGTGCCAGTGGTAGATGTCAATGGATTTTCTCTCTCCCTCTCTCTCTCTCTCTCTCTCTTTTTTTTCCCCCCTCCCCTTCTTTGTATCCTTTAGCTAGTCATTTGCTTGAAGCCTTGGGTGCCTCGGGGCAAGTAAAAGCAGGTCTGGAAGCTGGTGAGATGCGGTTTCTTTGCAGAAAGCATTGCTGGTGTGCTTGCCCTGCTGCAGGGGAGATCTCCCACCCTCGTGTCCTTCCACTTGGGAGCCTTTTGGGGGTGGCTGATCTCTCTGAGCAAGCAGTGTTGTGCTTTGGGCAGCAAAGCCTGGGCAGTGTGAGGGTTCAGGGCGGTTTTGCAAGCCTGCCTGTTGGCACCGAGGCTGTCCTGGTGTTCAGGCTCCTCTGGTTTGGGATTTGGGTTTGGATGCTTCTGTTGCAGGTGAGCTCATCCCTGCATGGTGCCTTGTTCCCTGCAGCACTCCTGTCTGCTCCCCTCTGCTGTTCCTGCCTATTTCCTCCTGCTTCCAGTGGAGACTCGTTTGGTCGTGGGCTTTTTTTCCCCGAGAAGGTTTGTAGTACAAGGCTGGCTTTTGTGACAGCTATTGCTTCTCTTCTGATTTCGGTGTTCTGTTTTGCTCCTTGAACTGAAAAATGCAGATGAATTGCTTTTCAGTTTAGGGAGATGTGATTTTTGGGCTTGTTTTTGCTTTAGAGCTTCTCTGTATATCTCACATAAACTATTCCTATCTAATTTGGTTCCGGCTTGGATGAAACCTGCTTGGAAATGAGAACAAGACTGAAATTGCAGTAATTTGGGGAAGCGTGGAAGAGCTTTGCTGGTGTCAAGTCTTATCTTCCTGTGCTCTCTTAGAGAAACTCAATTCAAATTATTGCACAGCTCATTTGTTCCCTGTACTGCTGGGTTCAGATGAAGTGGGGGGAGCGTTGATGCTCCCACGTAGAGTAAATGTCACTGTGCCTGTGGATCGTTTCCATTGCCTGTGGGCCTGTCCAGTCGTTGTCGTCCTTCATTTGCAGCTGCAGGGATTTCTGGATGCAGCAGAAGAAAGAAGTTTCCTGTTATCTTCTGCATCCTGATTAGGAGTCAAAGCTTGTGAGGGTTTGGCTTTTTTTTCTTTCGTGGTGACAGAGCCAGAGAACTTTTTTCCCACCCTGTTCTTTGTAGATGTGTCGAAGTTTGGGCTGAGCTTTTGTTCCAGTTGTGTGGAGCAAGCGGGAGGTCAGCATTGTCCACGGGGCCTTCACGGGGTCTCCCTCATCAGTCACGTACAGATGCAGGCTTGAAAAAAACCTGAGTGTCCCTCTGCTCACACGGGAGGGGTCTGAAGGGAGACAGCTTCTTCTGCCACCCTGAACAGATGCTTTTCAACCTGTCTCTCTTGCAGATCCCTCCTCACCACCCTCTGGAAGTTTGCATTCACTCTAAAGCCAGTACTTGAAGGAGATCACTCAGAAATAGTCACTAAAGTGGGGTGTTTTTTTCTGGGATGTTGCTCTCCGGGTGGGAGCAGGAGTGTGGATAAGGCATGAAAAGCCATCACCCTGATCTCCCACCTGCAGGGAAGAGCTAGTGGCCAGCTGGGCTAGTGACTGCCCTGCCCTCCCTCTCTCCTCACATCCCTCTTTAGTCTCAGAACTGACATCCTCAACTGGGACCAAACTTCTCAGTCGCCAGGGAGCCTGTTGGGTGGCACAGCTCAAGATTAAACCAAGTCTTGGTGACTCAGTTTCCCTCTTGCTCCCATCTGGAAGCTGGATGTGTGCTAATTTGTGCCAACTTGGCCAGGAAGGGTTTTGCAGCATCCCAGGCAGTGAAAGCCTCATGGATCAGGCTGTAATGTGGGGGCATGTTATGGTTAAATGGAAAATATATTGCACCAATGCAAGTTACTTTTCATCCATATTAGTACAAACATGGATTTGGCAGGATCTGAGCACCTTTAGGACGGTGAGATCGGAGGTATTTTGTGTTTTACAGGCTCGTTTTGATCTGGAAGGGGCCAGGCACTCAAACCTTGAGAACAAACATGATCTGGTTATCAAGTCTCATTACAAATTAATGTTTGCATTAAAAAAAAAAAAAACACCTTTAAGTTTGTTCTCCAGCACATCTGCGGCATCTCCTTTCTTCTTTACACCAGAGCCCTTCATGTCCACGCTCTCTGTTCGGCAGGAAAACCCCGTGGGAGAGGCTGGGACTCGTGCAGTTCCCCCTCTGAGGGTGGTCACTGCACTGGGTCGTTGCCCTGCCCTGCTCCCCAAATCTGTGAGCGTTCCCACCTGCTGGGAAAGCCAGCCCGCCCTCCCCCGGCGCGGCCCCGAGCAGTTTGCATTCAGGCTTTTTATCGCTGGAATTAAAATGACAGTGACAGCAGAAAATGGCCCTTCTCCCTGGAGCGGGGCTGAACTCCCCACTTCAAAGGTACCTTTATAGCATCCCTGGAGCCTCCAGGAAAGGCTGCCCTCTCTGAAAGGCTGGCATCTCTCCTGGAGAGCTGGGGTGTCTTCAGGGGCAATGTTTACAGCGCTAAAGGACTCCGGGGAAATGGGAGCAAGAGTTCCAGCTTATTTCTTTGCCTTTTATTTCCATAACTGCACAGGCATGTTTGCCTCTGGTTGCTGTTTCAGGTCCCTGAAGTAGGTTTTGGAGCTCTGGGTTGGATTGCCCGGCATGCTGGGAGCTCATGGCACTCAAGAGTTCATGTGGCTCCTCTCCAGAGCTTTCTCTAGGAGACAAAACTCCATTGGGATTGAGGTTGGAGATTCCCAAAAGTCTCACTTGAAATGCTCTCTGCTTTCTATGCAAGTGATCCCTCCTTGTTCTGCAGTGAGATCCAGTGTCCCTTGCCCTAGCCTTGGCTTTCCAAAGCGGTGGTGATAATCCATGGTTTATCAGATCCTTTACCCCTACTGGCCTGTGGCTATTTGGGGAAGACATGAAGAGAGGTTTGGTGCTGGAACCAGCTCCAGTTTGTGGGGTTTGCTGTACAGGTAAGGGCTGGCAGCAGGGCTTGCTGCCCTCCTTCCTGGGGCTGGAGCTTGGGTTCAGTGGTGTGTGTTTATGTGGGTTTTTTTGTGGTTTTTTTTTTGGTTCTGTTTGATTTTTTTGTCCCCTGAACAAAATCCCAGGGTTCTGTTTGTTGTGTGTGTCTGTGTAGGGCAGTTCACTCTGTTATCCAAACCTTCTTGCATTTCTGTTCTGCTGTAGGCTCTGGCTGCCTGTCTGGCCAAGGGAACAGTCACTGTTGAAGAAGCTGCTGAGCAAAGTGGAGCATGCTTGGCTCAGGGATGCTCACACCCAGGATGGTGACACCCAGGACACTTGGCCCCTGGACACTCAGACCCTCATGTCTTTTCTGAGGCTGTTTCAAGGCATGAATTCCAGGCTGAGAACAGCTCTGCTGGAGAGGGAACAGGGCACTGGAGAAGCCCCACAGCAAGGAGGTGAATTGGAAATTGAGTGCTGCCTCTTGCAAATTGAGTGGGTGATCTTACAGGCAAAGCAGAGAAACCCTGTATCCGTGGATGCAGGAGGTTCATCAGGAGCTGGCCAAGATCCTGGAGCCTTTCTGCCTGCAGCAGCAGGTGTAGCTGTGCAGGGCTCTCCCCAGCACTGCCCCGAGGGCTGGATCGATGGCTGGCAGCCAGCGTGGGTCAGAGCACAGCTGAGGCTTGGGATTGAAGGCTTCTTTCTTACTGGAGCCTGACACAAAGCAGTGGCCTTGCAAACCTGGTGTTAACCTCCAGCTTGCTTTATGGCTTTGTGCTCTGTTAGATAAATCAGGCGTTTTCCTTTCATAGAGTTTAAAGAGAATAGTAAAGTGATTTTCCTCAGCTGCTTGTGCTTGGGATGAGCTTTGCTATTCACTTAGATCTTTCACAGAGTCTCCCTTGCTTCGGGAGCTTGTCAGTTCCTTCAGACTGACTTGTTTCTTCTCTTGTGTTTCTGAATCCTTTTCCCCCCAGAGAACGGAGCCGAGGAGGAGACGCTGACCGCTCTCTTGCTGGGCTGCAGGGAGGAGCTGATCCAGAGCTGAGCCCCATCGTGGAGCTCTTGGAGGCAGCAGAGGAGGGATTCCTGACCCCCTGGAGAAGCGGGTAAACACATCTGGAATGAGGCAAACCGTGTGGGCGAGGCGGGATGTCAGCGGGATGTGCGGCAGCGTCGTGCTGTGGTTTGCCTCACCTGGCTGTTTCACCTGCCTTCTGCAAAGCACCTGTGTGATCTCAGGTCCTTCTGTGCTGGACTGTCGGAATAGTGACAGCTGAGCAGTGAAGGCAACCTCAAAAATCCGTGTCAGACTGCCCCTGCAAGTGGAGCCTGGGGCAGAGGAGGTGCCTGGTATTCCTCCTAGCCCTGAAAATGCCTTTTTGGGAGCATGGAGAAGGCTCTGTGAGGAAGTGTGAGCAGAACCACTCTGCTACCTGCTTGCCAGTTCCTGGTCATCAGCTTCCCTTTCAGCTGACTCCCAGCTTTAACCCTTCTGTGTGGCTCTTACCACACAGTCTAAAAGACTAACTGATTTGGTGTTACTTCTTGTGTGTTGAAGGCAGCAGTTGGTGGGGAGGACTGTTGCTCTCCCTTTCTGTAAGCAATTGCACTATGTGTGCTCATTTGCAGAAGCCACAGAGGACAAAATTCTGTGTATAACCTGCTTTCCTTTGTGTTTGGGGGGAGCTGGCTGTACCCTGTGCAGCTGGAACTTACAGGGTGCCCTCTCATGCTGCGACCAGGACGCAGCTTGAGACCTCTTGTCCTAGTTTGTCACACCAGTTAGTTCCTCTGACACAGGATTATAGGGAGTGGAAAGTTGTGCTCAGTGGCATGAATGATCTCTGCTTTCTGTCTGAGTGATCCTGACCAGAGCTACGACAGCTGGGCTGGGAAACTCTGCCTGGCTCATAAACCCTCAAGTAAGGTCTGCCTTGCTCCTGGTCCCTCACTGGATCCAGAGTGGAGCATCCCTGAGCACAGGCACAGCTGAGCACCAAGCTCTGGCTGCTTCATCAGCACTGGGGAAATCAGGATTTTCATATATGCCTGTTCATGTTGCAGTGTGGTCTTTCTTTTAAAGGCCGCACCTTTTTGCCTGCGCTCTTCTTTTTGTCTTCCTGGAATCAGCTCGTTAAAATTCAGCCATTTTTTGCTTCCCTTCCCATTTTAGAAAACAAACACAACCCCCCAGTAATAACCAAAACCATTCTGCCATCGTAATTCTGCTGCTTGGGCAGAGATACAGCCTGTAATTGCATCATCATGTGCTGCAGGGCTCCTGCCTCCTTTGGTGGAGGAGCAGTGTTATTCCATGTTTCTTTTCATCCTTGTCAGTCACCGTGTGCTCCGTTCACTGCAGAGCTTCCAAACCCTGCTCTGAATACCAAATCTCCTCTCTATGGGATCCCTTCATGCTCTTGTCTCAGCCCACAGTTTCCCGTCAAATAAAGGCTGTATTTGGGGAGCACTCTGGTAAGGAGGGGGCAGAGCTCTGTCCTGCTGTGGCACAGGAAAACAAGGCAGAAGCTGCCAAGTGTAGACTTGATCTTAACGCCTTTCCTGGTTTTCAAGTTTGGTTTATTTGTTAATTCCACCCTGTCCCCTCAGACCAATGGAAAAGTGTTGAATTATTCCAGAGAAGTTGATTAAAGTGGCAGGCCCAAATGTGCAGGTGGGATCTCTGGTATCTCAGGGACTGGGAGAAAGAACATGGAATTAGCAGCCACCTCTGAAGGTTTCATCTTACCTGATTCAACCAGTGTTGCACTGGAGCTCTGGGCTGGCAGGGGTGGGATCTAGTTCTCCAAGGGTTCAGAAAGATGAGGCTTTCCTTTTTCTTCTCACAGTCACTGCCTCATTAGCTACACATTTATTCAGCAAGACAAGTGATAGTTTCTCATGTAACAGCCTTTTTTTCTGGGCAGCTGGGTTCTTTCTGTGCCTGGTCTGAGCTGTGCATGGAGCAAGTTTGATTTTCTTTGCTGGAAAACCTGTACGTGATGTTTTGTGAAGCCTCTTCATAAATCTCTAGTTCTTTTCTGGGGAACTTTTTAACCTAGCCTTTCTCTTTTTTTTGAGTGCTTAACTTCTGTGGCTTTTTTGGTATTTCTGTGATGTGGGGAGGTGGGGTGGAGGATTTGGATGCAGATTATCACCTAAAAGAAATAAAGCTGGATACAAAGGAAGAGCAGGTGGCCTTTCAGTCGTGGTGTCTCGTGGCTTAGGTTGTTGCAGAGGTCAGAGTGACCACTTCACAATACAGGATGAGCTCCCCAAGAGATGCTGCTCTTGTACCTCTTTTTGTGTTCTCTCAGAAGAGAACTTCAGACTGAGGGATCCAGAGGCAGCTCGGTGTGAATTGAATGGGAGGATACATCAACAGGTTCGCTAACAGAGTTTGGGCTACAAAAGAACAGATCTTCAGAAATGAGAGAAACTAATTAAGGAGTTCAGGTGCTCATTAGAGCAGAGGAGGAGCTGTTGGATTAGTTTCTTTTATGTTAAAGGTAGGAGAACTGTCTGAAGTTTGCATCCTGAATGAGAAAACGAGAACTTCTATAAGAGATTACAGACCTGAGTGAGTGAGGAACTTGAGGAAAGGTTTTAGGACCTGCAGAGAATGGCCAAAACATCTGAGAGGAAAATAAATGTACTGTAGAGCTGTGAGGAGACTTGTGGCACATCAGGCTGCTGGGCATCAGGGCAGATACCATGACAAGCAACAGACATTTGTCTGATCAAGTAAAGAAAAAGAATAAGGAGAGGAGATGACCTGCAAACTCTTTTCTGAGCCTGGGGCCCTATCCAGGAGAAACACAGAAACAGGAATTTCCTACAGCTGAAGGCAAATCACAGCTCAAAGGACATCTCTCAGCAGTCAGTTAGGACCAATTTGGTGCTTTCTGTGATGGCATGGCAGGATGGGGTGATGAGGGGAGAGCAGTGGATGGTGTCTACCTGGACTTCAGCCAGGCTTTTGACACCATAACGTCCTCATAGGTAAGCCCAGGGAATATGGGTTAGGTGAATGGACAGTGAGGGAGATTGCAGGAGCTGGGCCTGTTTAGTCTGGAGAAGACTGAGAGGGGATCTCATTAATATCTTGTAGGCAGGTGCTAAGAGGGTGGTGCCCAGAGACAGGATGAGGAGCAATAGCCATAAACCAAAACACAAGAAGTTCCACCTCAACAGGAGGAAGAACTTCTGTCCATTGAGGGTGGCAGAGCACTGGAACAGCTGCCCAGGGAGGGTGTGGGGCCTTCCTCTCTGGAGATATTCCAAACCCACCTGTTGCTGTGTCATCTGCTCTGGATTACCCTGCAGAAATTCCTGTTCCAGTCTGGCTTAAAAAAAAAAAAAGGTGAATTCATACTGGAACTTGACAGATGTACAGTGGGAAGATGAGGGGAGTGGAGAAGCTGCTTTATAGGAGGAACTGCCTTATACAGACAAGAGAAATGAAGGCTGAAAGGGAATATGGTTGTGCTCTTACAGTGAAATTGGAGAGGAAGGGTAAACACCTCAGAGAGTTTAGAAGGCTTTTTAAGCTAAAAGATAATGCTGGCACATGTACAAACAGGCATACACTGGCCATGAATAAATTTCGGCTGAAAATTAGAAGAGTTAGCAGGGGAATGAAGCTGTGAAAGAGCTTTTCAACCAGGGGAAAGGGAGCAAAAATGTAACTAGTTTTAGGACAGATCTTAGTAATTTTATTGATGGGACTGTGTAGTGTCGTGCTTTTGTCAGCAGGGAACTGAGCTGGTGCCCTGCAGAGGTTCTGCTCAGGAGCACAGCATTGGTGGACAGGAGGTCAACCTGCATTTGTCCCTTGGAGGTATTTTACTGGTGCCCTAGAGCTTTTCCAAGCTACAGTGGTTGCATCTAATGTAAGAGATGTCTCATGTGGCCTCATCAGAGAAAGAATAATTCAATTAATAGATGATTATTTAAATAAAGAGAGCGGTTTTTTCCGTCCGTCTATTTTTTGATGACAAGCAGAAAAATTGGGGAGACAAGGGAAAAGAGACTGTCAGTTTTAAAAGTATTTTAAAAGTGGCTGATTTTTTTGTTGCAGGTAGTTTGGGATCGCTGTGAAAGCAGCTCTGAGAAGGAAGCCACAGACAACCTGCTCAGGAAGATGGATGAAGAGAAAACCCTGAATGTGGAAAGCTTGATCAAACTTCTGGGGGCTGTGAAAGCATCACTCCCTGGGCTCCAGCTTCTGCTGGACAACTTGGTGGCAACAGCAAACACCTCTGATAGGAAAGGTATGAGTAACCCAAACTTCCATTGATGACTTTAACTCAGGGTACTTTGAAAGCAAAGAGCTAAAAATTCCCCAAAGTTGCAGATGTTGACATTAAATACAGACAGTCCCATATGTGGAATCCCTTGTGATTGAGGGAGATGGGGGTGACATTTATTAGGGCTGTGCTCCTGTCCTTGATCCAGGTAGCATTTCAGCTCGTCGTCTCTTCTGTGGAGCAGAGTGTGCTGATGGGAATCCCACACTTAGTGTCCCTGTTAGACATCATTCTCTTGGATGGCCAGGTCCCTCCTCCTGTTCATTTTGGTGCTTCAGGGACTCAGGAGCCCCCATCGTTTGCCTGGTGGGACGAACTTCCAAGTTTGGGTGGGTTTAGACGTACCCTGAGCAATTCACATCGAAAGCCTCCGAAGTCACATGAAAATTAAAAACTAAATTAACATGCAGTGAAATGTAAATGAGTGTTTAATAGAAAGCAAAACTGTGCTCATAATGCTGATAATTTCCTCTGTAGCAAACATTCCCGACAGGCGCTTTGCTTTGTCATTTGCTAAGCACGATTGCTTTCTTGAAACACCAGACTCCCAGCATGGTTAATTATCTCGTGGTAATACCCATTCCAAGGAGGAGCATTCCTTAATTACACAGAGCTGAATCTCCTCAAATTGCAGCTTGAACAAACACAGAAGCACAGATATTTCTTATCGTGGAAGTGAAGAGGGAGGGAATGGTTTGATTTTACTGGCGGCTGATGGATTCGCTGGTGGCACCTTTGGTGTCACCATACTGTCCTGCTGGTGGAGAGGAGGAGGTCCTGCACCTGGCACAGGGCACACTCTGGTGCTGGAGCTCACCTTGGCACGGCAGCAGAGCTGAGAGTGCATTCACAACAACTCCAATTTGTGTCATAAAATCAGAAACGTTCCGATGGGAGAAGGAGGGAAATAATTCATCCGTGAATTTCCCTTGGCTTTGCTGGGGATCAGACTCATGTCTCCACGAAGTCTTTGTTCAGGGAGCTTTTCATAACAGCTCAGAATCTTTCCTTTATTATTCCCTCAGGCTGCCATTGCCTCCTTCTCCATCCCAGTGAGTTTTCTCTCCTTACCCGGCACTGTGTGTCTTCTGGGTCCCACTGACTTTATCTTTCCTCCCCAACCTGCTTTTCTCCCAGGTAATTCTCTCAGAACCATGGATTGTTCTTACTGGTACTGAACCAGAATGATTAAAAGGCAGAAATACACAAACAAAAATTGTGCATGGATGTCTTGGATGAACCAAAAGGTTTGGGTTTAGTTTCTCCTACAAAAGTATGACCGTGCATCTTCTTCAATTTAGAAACTTCAGTGGTGAAAAAATCCTTCTCAGATTCATCTGTTTGGCAGTTTTCACTTTTATTTATCAACTAATCAGGTGACAAGTACAATCATATATTACTTTTGGGACACAGTAGGTTTTGCTCAAGTCCCTTTATTATCCTGAATTAACATTGTTCCTCTTCCTTGACTTAGTCCGTTGTGTCCTGACACTGGAGTATGTTTAAAGAGTTGGGGTGTTACTCTGGAGTCATCATTTTTCTGATTTATCAAGGCAAACTTCAGCAGATCCAGCTTGGAATTAGATTGGGGAGCAGAAAGGAATGGAGTTAAAGTTGCATTTTTTGGCCAGGTGTTGTACTTGCAGGAGGACTTGCAGGGGTTATCTCTGGTTGTAGGCACTGAAGTGTGTGTTTCTCCTGCTGGTAACATGCACCATGTCAAAGTTTTGCATGTTACAGGGGTTGTAGAGCCCATAACTGACCCTAGACTGGTGTTCTTTAACTCTGTTTGCCTTTTTCCACCCCAGCCCTTGCTCTGGAAGCATTTAAGCAGCTTAGTTCTGTAATTTGTATCTATATTGGATTATTTTTCAGAATTATTATCCTTAAGCTGTGGTGTTTCATTGGCTCTCCCTGTGCTGTTGGATCTGTATGAATTTGGACTTTTTATGGTCACTTGCCTTTCTGTATGTGTGTTTTTCACAGTCTGCAGAAAGGACATGACAGAGCACATGTGTCTTGTGCCAAGATGACCATGATGGTGCAGTTTGTAGTCCAAGACTATTTTCTGAGTTAATTTTCTTAGTATGCTTTAATTTGGCCTTCCTCCATATGCACTTTACGGAGCAAATGCTCCCCTGTGAGAATCTGTGCTGGTTTTAAAACTCAGCAGGAAGACCAAGCCCACTCAAACAGCCTCCTTTTTGATAGTGGGGGGAAAAAATCCTAAGAGGATTACAAATTGGAGTCACAATTTACCGGAGAAATTGCAATAAACACAACAATAATAGTAATAGATTGCACAGAAGAGGGAATGGTTTAACCAACAAAGGCAAGCTGTAGCCTGGCCCCCCAGGACAAAGCCAAAATGGAGTCTGTTCCTGTGCTGTGTGCCATGTGCCACCATCCACCATCCCACACAGAGAGAGTGATTTGATGAACTCCAGAACAAAGGCAGAGCTGTAACCACGTGTGAGCCCTGCCCTGAGCCATGGGAGGCTTTCCAGCTGAGCCCAATTGTGTCTTTGCGTTTGAACTGGATTTGGTGCTTTAATGACAGGGATAACAGAGGTCCAGGAAGGTAACTGCAGGTGTGCATTCTCCCGGAGAAGATGCAAATGTGACTTGCTAATTCTGTTTGCTCACATACATTTTCATGGCATCGTGTTTCCCAAGCGCATCCGGATTCTTTGGGCTGCGGAGCCCACTGGGATGTGCACAGTGTGGTTTTTTATCCAAGCACAGGCGCTGGTTCAGCTCAATCCATCCCTATTTCCTCGTGTGGAAATGCCAGTAGATTGCTGGGGAGTTAAGAGTAAGCAGGTTGCTATTAATGTCTCCTCTTTTTTTTAGGGATAGAATGTTTAACGACTTCATCCGAAAATATGGGTCAGGGCCATCAGTCTTTAAGAATGAACACAAAAGCCTTGCGGCTTTGAAAACTCACCATCACTCTGTGCTTGGCAGGGACAGGCAAAGCCTGGCCCCCCTGTGCTGGGGGCAGGTCACCCTCAGCACCCTGGGTGTGCTGATATGCCCACAGTCTTTGAGCAGTGAGGAAATGTTGCTGGAAGGTGGGACTGGGTGTCTGGGAGCAGGGCACAGGTAGAGGAAATCTAGGATCTCAATGACTGTTTTAGCTGTAGGGCTTGGAGGGTGGCAGCACATGCTCTGCTCCCCTTCCTTGCCTCAGTGGCCTCCTGATGGGTGTCCTACACCCAGTTCAGGTCTGTCCCACTCCCCTTGACCCTGTGTGGCCGTGGGTTGTGCCAGGGCTCATGCCCTGCTGACTGTGGAGCAGGTGAACCAGAAGTTTATGTATCTGTGAATGTGCAGCCCACAGGAGCTCGTGGACACCTTGCAGTGGGGACCAGAGAGGCCTGGGGAGCCAGTGCCATGGCTCTGGCAGATCCTGCCTCTCTGGCAGCAACACCAAAGAGAGCAGAGCTGCTGTCACCGAGTGTCTTTGCGGGGCGTCAAGCCAAGGTTGAGACGAAATCAAGCAAGAGGCAACATCAAAAACAAAAGCCCTGGAAAATGGTATTTACTTGGCAAAAACATCTATTTTGGATGAAGTGTCCAGAGGAGGATTGCCAGGTACCAGCCTCTTTCTGGCATCCTGCAGATCTTTGCGCTGAACCTCAGTGTCTTAATTTCGAGGCTCCTCAGCTCTGACACCACTGCTTACCAGCCCAAATGTTGCAGGTGACCAAAAGCCCTGTGGCTCTTGGCATGAGATATGAGTGGTGACTCTGGGCCTCATGTCTCAGGGGCGTGAGCTTCCTCTTGGAGCTGAGGAGAGCTCGTGTTTCTGAGAACGTGTGTGCCCCATGGAGATGTGAACAGCCTGCATTTCCACTTGAAAACAACAGGTTTTGCATCTCTACTGAAAAAAAAAAAAAAGCCCTGGGAAATTTCTGATAGTTCATTTAGGGGAGCTGAAGCACTTGGGGTGCCCTGTGGAGGAAACTGCATCCATTCCCAACCATGCTCAACACTATCAAAGCAATGGGGTGGTTCCTTTGGGAGAGGTACAACATGGAATCTCTTGGCTTCTCCTTGGGGTTCTGCTGTAGTTGGAGCACTGTCAGTGATGGCAGCTGGTGCGTGCAAGGACAGGGTTTGGCTTTTTCAGCCAACCCCATAACCTGCTCTCTAGCCATCTGTTTTCCAGGGCTCTCTACAGTCACTTCTTGGGAGATCACGTTTGTCAACATAAGTCTCACTTTCCATTCTCAGCAACGTGTCAAAACTCTGTGAAAAGGCTTTTCTTCTCCATGGTCTTGTGTTTAAAGAAGAGTGCAGTTATCCTTCTTCACTTGGGTCAGAAAAACTCATGGTGTTGGTTGCAGGGATGTGGGGAGAAACCTCAGAGGTGACAGGTCAAGGCAACCTTGGCAGAGCAGGACAAACTGGAAACCAGCCTTCCAGTCTGCTGGAAGTTCTCCCTTGATGTGTTCACAGGTTGTGGTTCCCCACTTGGCATCTTAAGATTTCCAGGTCTGTTGGACTGTATCATTTAGTGTCTAGTCGGTTGGACATCTGGGGCAGTGGTGGTGTGTGGGGAGGCACTGCTGAGTTCTTCCCATAGTGAAGGAGGCACAGATGAAGTTTTGCAAGCATGGGCTGAATTTCCTGTACATTGGCAAAGGGAGAAGTCTGTGCTGGTTTCCATGGCCACACATTCCCTGGTTCTCATTATAGCAGAGAAGACAAATGTATCTGTTTGTATTTTGATTTCTTCCATACGTACATTCCCTGTGGGTTTTTTCTGTAGATTGAGATCCTGGGTGAATTTTCCAGCTTGTGCTTTTTGAGATGCTGGTGTTACAGGGACGGGGAAAGCATTAAGCTTTGTAAGAAATGAACATAATGAGCGATTTAAAATACCTCAGGGCCCCAAGCAGAAGACTCAAAAGGGTCTAGTAGTAAGATTATCTGTTCCCTTTCAAAGAGTTTGTGTTTGTGAAGTGTTCTGAGATTTCTTGTAATTAAGGGCTGGATATCCACTCTCAGTGGCAGATTTAGGCAGTATCATATCTGAGGCTCAGGTCTGCAAACATTTAAACATGGCTGTAACTTCATGTGCCTGAGTAGGAGGCAAATGCTTGGAAGCAACAGTTTGAGGAGCAAGCTTTTAGGAAAATCTGGCCCTGGTTCTTGGCCCCTGGTATGTGTGGTGGAGAAATTCAAGGATCACTCTTTATGCATCTTACCATGCATGGCCAGAGCCACTTTTGGGCAGAGCCATGTGCCACCATTGTGATGGACAGAGTGTCTGATTGCCTCTGTGCAGGACAAACTGCCTGTGTAGGAGCATTCAGGAGATGGGAGACTGAGGGGCAGGTATCCAGTCCTACTGGTCACCACCAAACCAGTAATTGCTATTTCCACAGGTCTCTTGACTGAGAGAAGTGGGGAGAAACCTGGGATCAGGAAGTGGAAGGTGAACAGTGAATCCCAAGTTAAATCTCTGGACAAAGATCAGGACAAGGGAGGAAAAGCTGGTGCCAAAGAAGCAGAGGAATCCCAAGACAAAGCTTCTTCCAAGAAGAGTTTTGTCTGCAAAACCTGTGATAAACATTCCACTTCTCCTGCTGCCTGAAGGTGCACATGAAATGTTGTTGAGTGTCCAGAGGAAAGCAGATCCAGTGTAAAGAGTACAGCCAGGTCAAATTGGCCAGGAAGGAACTGGAGAAGCATCAGCTGGAGGTCCACAGGGTGTTGGGGATGGCCAAGAAAAAGAAGCAGCAGCTCCCTGTGGCGTGTGACATCTGTGGAAGAGAGTTTGCTCATGCCTCAGGTAGGGTTGGTGGGAGCAGGATGTTCAGGCAGAAGTTTGGACAACATAATAAAGTGATAGTCTGAAATCTCCTCCTCCCTGCAGCTCTGTGAGTGCCATGTGTGAGAAACGCAGCTCAGCTCATTTCTCCTGCCCCACTGAGCACAACCACTTTCTGATTAGTTCTTCCCTAATTGGTTTTCCACATGGCTCATCAAGGAAAAGTGGGGCTACTGGCAAATTTAAAAGCCTCTCAAAATAACCAAGCTGTTCCAGTTCCTGGCTGCTTCAGCAGGACAAGTAAGAGGAGCTGAGTCTCTTTGACACCCTGGTGTCACTGGTGGGCTGGTGGATGCAGCAGCACTCAGTGCCATGCCCTCCTAGGGGCTGAGGCAGGGCTGTTCCAGCTCAAGGGCACAGAGAATGCATTGCTGGGTTTGTTAATAAATGTCCTTGGCTCTATTTCCCACCGTTCCATGAGTGTGATGCAGTTGGCAACTCATTTGGAACAGGAGACACACCAGCGTGAAAGTGTGTAGTACCTTTGGATAGGTTGGTGCTAATTTAATCATCCCTGTGCAGGGGTGGTGTCCTGGCACCTCCAGGGCATTCTGGACCTTGTGCTGAGATGCTCTGGCTACCCCAGGAAAAGCCCATTCACTTCACAGTGTCTTCCCTTTCCCTCTGAGATCAAGCATAGCCCAGGCAGACCTCGAAGGACTTCCCTGCAGGAACAGCCCGGTGAGAGCAGCCTTGGGGGTCTCATGATAGGATTTTTCCCTCCCAGGAAAAGTGAGGCTTCAGTGGTCTGATGCTGTGAGTAGGGTTATCTCAAAAACGATGGCAAACAGGCTGCTGGGAGCTCACCATGGAAAGCTGTCGGTGAGCAGGAACAGAAAAATCCGAACTCAAGTTCTGGTTTCCACCTGGAAAGTAACATTTCCCTCCCTTTTTTTTTTTTTTTTTTTTTTTGACTGTCTCTTAATTCTTCTTTTCCCTTGTCTTCTTTGCCCTCTGTGGTTTTGTGCTGTGTTTCTGGGTGGCAGACACTGAAGATCAGGGATCTCGTTCACCCAAGTTTGTAGCTACCAAGAGGTGCAGGAATTAAAAATAGTCACCTTGCGAATGTGACACCTTCCCCTTGGAGGGAATGTGTGTGGGAGCACATTGCTACAAGGGAACAAGAATTCACACCAAAAGGAAACCTGAGACAAGGATCAGGGATTCAGCTGTGTTCAGCTCTTCGGGGAAACGGAGAAACAGAGTGAGGTGTAAGTGCTTGTCCTGTGGGAGGAGGAGCAGGTCTTGTATCTGCTGAGCATAATTCCCCTGTTACTTCTGCTTTCTACATGGTTCTTGCTGTCATGGTGCCCCTGGAATAGAATCATTGAATCCCAGAGCGATTTGGGATGAAATGATTCCCCATTTTTAGAGGGGTCCATGGTGTAAATCCCCAGCCCACAGTGCTCTGGCATTTCTGTGCTGGCATGAGGAGGTCTTGCTGGAGGGGAAGCAGTTCAGTCCCGGCTCTCAGGAGCCAGGGAGGAGGATTGGCAGGGTATGCAGATGTACCTGGCTACTCACAGGCTGTTAACACCTCAGTGACACCCCATGAGACTCCAGCTGTTTCGTTGGAGGCCCAGTGCTAGGTTTGAACCCAGCCTCCTCCTCTTCAAAATCTCAGCCATCAGTGGAGAAGTTCCTTGGATGAGAGAACCCAGTGTGCAAGATTCCCTGGGATGGCATTCCTCCAGTGGATAATCACAGAGTGTTTACTGTCTACAGCTGCTTGTGGAGCAAAATTATAGCAATTTTGTGGAGAGAAATATTCAAATTACTCCCCTGTCTTCTCTTGCATCACTGGTGTGTGTGGTTTGGCGTTTCCCATTAGTCTCATGCCTGTTGTAATTGCAGGCCTGCGGTGTGAAGCTGAATGTTATTACCTGAGCCGAGGCTGGGGAAGGTGTGGGCAGCAAAGGGATCCTGAGGGAAGGGGTGGTGTACATGTCTGACTCTTGCACCATCTTCCTTCCACACAGGTGGTTCAGATGTCAGAGAGCAGCAGACACATCAGCTCTTCTGATGGCACCCAACTCGTTGGCTCCCAAGTCTTTGTGATGTTTGCCTGAATCCCATGTGAGCCAAAGTGGCTCTCAGCAGGTGACCATGGAGGACTTGTCTGATGACAAAGTAACTCTGATTTGTGAAGAAACCAAGAGGGAGGCAGTGGGGGCCACTTGGTATCCCCCAGACTTGTTCAGGATCTCAATGTGCTGCTCCAGCTCGGAGATCTGGGGCTTCTTTGGGAAGGCAGTCCCAGGCAGGCAGCAAGCACAGAATGACCAGGGACTTCAGTGCTGTTTGGGTAGCACCCTGTGCAGCACAGGTTCTGATCCCATCCATGTTTTTGTTGTTAGAAAGGAGGGTCCAAGGCAGGTCTGGGCATCCCCATCCTCTCTACCAGCAAACAGCCCTGGGATGTCCCACCACCCTCTTAATTCACCAGGAATGTGCTGAAAAAGGGGAAGGAGCTGTGCCTGCGTGCCAGGGTCCCTCATTACTGGTGTCAGTACCTTGGCACTAATTAAGGTGTGGGATAGCTGCTGCAAGTGGACATTCCCCTGCCAAGGGGGGGCACTGCCTTGTAAAAGGCATTCAGGTGCCCACTGTAAAGTTTGCTTCTCTGGTGCCAGCGTGATGCAACAGCTTCACTGCAGCACACTGGTCCCTTTAAGGCTAAATTTCATAAAGCTTTTTTTTTTATCTGCAGTTTCCTAAAATATAATCTGATAATTAATGGTTTGCTGAATCCATTATGAAGTGCAATTAGATAGATGCAGGGTTCCCGTGGCTCTGAGGGGACTGGTAGCATTTATCTTCCTTTCCCTCGTGCCAGAAGGTTGAACTCTGCCGCTGCAACATTTACACAGGCAGTGGTGATCCCGCCAGGTCTCCGAGCCTGGAACCCCAGGGTGAGCAGTGCCCCGTTGTGTCCTGCTGCCCAGAGCCATGGGAAGGGAACGCTGGAGTTTTCCAGCAGCATCTTGTGCTGGCTGAGGTGGTGCCACGGGAACGTGCCGAGGTGGCTGTGCCAGTGAGGGAGTTTGTGACACGGAGGAAGAATGAGGTTAAGTTGCCACTGAATCCAGGAATGACCAGGAGATGGTGCTCAAGGCCTTGAGGATTAGTGCTAGTGGCCAGGTGCCTCTGCACCTTTGTGGAAGCTCCTCTGAGCCTTCCCAGGCCTTCCCCAGCTCCTGGGCTGCCAGCGTGGAGAGATCTTGAGGTACTGCCAAGCCGAAGGAGAACTCCAAGCCCTCCAAACCTTGGATATCACTGCTTAAAGAGCCTGAAGCTGGGTCTTGGCCACCTGTGGAGAGGGTAAAATGTACTTGTTACTGAGGTGAAGGGATGAAAAAGCCTGGAATCCCCCTTGAGCAGGAGGAGAGGGGCCAGAGGGGTTGCTGCTGGAGCCCATCTCACATGTGGCATGTGTGCGTGGCACTTGGGATGAGCATGGGGATAATGGCATAACAAGCAACTGTGTCTTGATGGTTTCAGAGCAGTTGTATTGGGAGGAAAGTAGAGGATTTTGTCCCACAGGCTGGTGAAGTTGGAAGCTGTTCCCCGTTTTCTGACTCCATGGGAGTTGGGAGCTGTGGAAATCCTACACAGGCTGGGGGGGGCTCTGGAGTGGGGAATGGATTGTCCAGACAATGCTTTGCAGATGTCCTGGCCTTTATGTGGGAGCCAATATCTGCAGGGAGAGCTGAGGTGAAACTGATGTCCCTTTGTTCCTGAAAAACTGTGGAGGGGGGGTACAGTTTAGCAGGGCTTTTGGGGAAGTTTTCCTTATTTCTGTCTCACAGGGCAGGGGCAGCTCAGCCAGGACAGAGCATGTATTTGGGGCCTGTTGGCCGTGATCCCTTTGGTCCCTGGGTCCTGATTGTTGTTACAGCTGGAGGAGGACGGTGCAGATATCACTTCAGGGGTGGCTCAGACTCACCTCTCCTGTTTGGGGCCATCTCTCCTGCCTTTCTGCCCAGCAAGATCCTGGGTGGACGAATCCACAGCAGAATCCTGCCAGCTCCAAGCACCCAGTGAGAGCCCTGTAGCCCAACAGAGCCCACCAAGTATCTCCCATATCATTACCAGGAGATAATAACTCACTCCCCCCCATGCCAGTTCCTTCTTGATAGATGAGATATGTGCAGCAGAGCAAATTGCAGCATTAGCAGCACCCATGTCCTACCCGGGGGGAGATGCATTTCCCAGGACACATCCTGGTCTGGTGTGCACCACACTGGAGGTGCTGAGCACTGGTTATTCCTTGTTTTCTCAGTAAAACATGGAGAAGGAAAGATGTATCTTGCAGAGTGTCATTTGAAGCAATTCACTGAAAAAGAAAACCTCCTTGTCCTTGAAAATACGAGTTTTTCAGGTCTTCTCCCAGGTGTTGGGTGACCCACTGGGCTTTGGGTCCTGTGCCCCCTTGACCTTGGTACCATTCTCTAGGGAAGCAGGTCAAGCTGGAGCATGGGACCATCCTGCCCTTCACTGTGTCCTATTGGAGCTGCCAGATGCTTTTGGGAAAAGGGCAGAGTGCCTCTAACAAACTGGGAAGTGACATCCCATGGAGCACTTTAGGCCAGGTAACGGTGGAATGACAGATCAAGGTGGAATGGCTTTAAGCTGGAAGAGGGTAGATTTAGATTGGATATTAGGAAGAAATTCTCCCCTGTGAGGGTGGTAAGGCCCTGGTACAGGTTCTGACCCCGTGTCTGTCCTGTTGCTGTGGGATCCTTCAGAACAAGGCAGGGTGCCCTGTGTGCAGCACTTGACCTTTCCCATGTAAAGTGTCATTTCACAGCCCCAAGGTGCTATTTTAACAGTGCCTGTGAATTCAGTGCTCTGGGCTTCGTTTTTGGGTTGAGGTTTTTATTATTTTTAAATCCAACCTGTTTGTAAAAAGATGCTGCTGCTCACCCAAGAGTTAAAGAAGGAGGTGGCACGGAGGGAGTTTGGACAGAGCTTGAATCCTCTCGTGGGGGAGAGGAAGAGGGGAATGGGTACCAATGGTCTGAAAACCCTGTGTGGGGTTCAGGCAAGCCCTGGCAGCCCCAGGTGATGCTGATATCTTGGCAAATTTTAATGCTGGCTTGAACAAGAGCCCTGAGCAACATTTGGGGGTTTTAGGAGCCGATTTTGGCAGAAGGCGAGAGGCGTTTCCTCTTGCCCCTGCTCCGAGTTGCTGCGAGGAGATGTCAGTGCTCACCCACAGCAGCGTGTGACAAGGAAATGACAAACTGAAGGCTCTGCAGGAGACATCTACCTGACAGCACGAGTCAGGAGGTGGAAAACCTGCCTTGCAGCATGAGAGCAAAGGAGCTCTCACTGCTCCGTGTGGCCGAGGAGTGACCTGGTGGCAGCTTCACCCCCTGTGCTGGGAGATGGTGCTCAGTGCCATCTCTGCACTCTGGCAAGGCTGGAGGGCATCAGTGTTAGCACAAATGCTTAGCTTGGCCTTATTTCCCTTTTCTTGGACACCTTGGAAACACCTGGCATTGTGGGCAGTCCAGACAGTGACCTGCCCACTCCTGACAGGAGCGGTCAGTCCCTGCCTTGCTGCTGAGGAGCTCAGGGTCAAGTTTGTTGGCCGCTATTCCTTCATCCCGTGGATCAGGGATGCTTAGAGCCCTGCAGCATATGGGAAGCCTCGTCTGGGCAGGCTGGCTGCTTGTGTTCTCTGTGCTTCCCAGACTTTCTCCCGCTGGCCCCAGAGCCTCCTGCAGATGGGGAGGGCTGGCTGGGGTGGGTCTGGTGTGCACGTCCTCCCTTCGAGCACAGAGGAGCTGCCAACAAATAGGTCTGTCCTGATAGATTAGATCTCTCTTGGGGCTGTGCAAAATCATCTTAGACCACAGGTCTTCCAGACTCTGGAGGCTTCCTGCTGGAGGTGGAGTTTGCTCTCTTTCTCTTGGCTGCAGTAAGGTGAGAGAGCCCTGCCTCAGGTTTCAGGCTGCCTGGGGAGATAATCCGTGCCCCTCCAGCTGTGCTGATGGGTGTGATGATGGCTTTGCCTGACATGTGAGTCTGGCTTTCTCTGCCCAAGGAGGCCAAGGCCATATGTCACCTCCTCCATGGCCTTGGCCTTCTTGGCCAGCCCCTTGGTGGGGAAGAGTTGAGCTCCAGTCTTTGCCAGCCACCCTCATCCCTCTGCTTTGCTCTCCTTCACCTGCACTAGATCTCCCTGCAGGTTCACCCCAGCCCTCCACCCACCTTCCCCTGATCTGCCATCACCCACACCTTCTTCCCCAAGGCTCATCCTGCTGAGGTGTGCCTGCACCTCAACATGTTCCTACCCATGCAGGGCTCTGCTCTCTGCAGAGACTACATGTGAGGGGGGCACAGCTGGAAAAGTCTCCAATTGCAGGTATATAATTCCCATTCTGGCCTTCTGCAGGAGTCACAGGGAGGGCTCAGTGCTGGGTGGAAAATGGGTGGAATGGCTGTAAGGACCCCAGGAATGTGGGGGTTGTTCCCTTGGTCCAACATGTGTGTTTGTTTTTTGCCAGCTCAGGGACACTGTTTAGAGCAGAGCTGCCCCATCCACTGATACTTAATGCCATAATAACATCACGTTGGCTCAGCACATTGCACTTCAGACCTGTAGTTGTTTCTTTTGTCCCTGAGTGTTTAAAGCTGTTGTTATTGAGCTGTCCAGTGACACAAGGGGCTTTCTCCAGCAGGGTTATAGATGATAGTGAGTTTGGTGATACACAGGAGCAGGTCAGATGATCTCTGTGGCGTGTGTGAACTCCCATTTATCAACAGCCGCTCTCTGTGAGCAGTGAATTCCCTGCACAGCTCCCTCCAGCCTCTCACATCAGCTAACCCAGATAATCCTTTGCTATCTGCTATATCTCAGTAGATCTATTAAACACACACGAGTTCTGGTGTCCTTGTGCATAACCAGGGTATGTTGCAAGATTTCAAATCCCCCAGTGCAGGATTCTGTCAAAGTTTTGTTGAAAGTCTAAATAAATAAACCCCTTTTACTCATCCATTTCTCTGTGCTTCTGAGGGCTTTTCTGTTTTAAAGGTGAGGCATTGCTGTTCCCCCAGGAGCTGCTGGCCAGGAGCTGCTGCAGCTGATGGGACCCCGTGCTGGGCGATCGGATTTGGGATCCCAGGAGCTTTGCACAGGTGAGGTTGGGTCTCCCTGCGGCTCTAGTGGAGGATGAGGACAGTTCAGGCTTGCTTTGGGGGTTCACACACATTTCATGATGAAGAAATCGAGCCCTCAGCCCTGCCACATGTCCAGCCTCTCTGGCTGTGTCCCTCTGGGATGTGCACAGGTGACTGCCAAGCACTGGCACTCCGGAGGGCCAGCAGAGCAGGTAGCACAGAGAGCACATTCCTGCTGCTGCTCCTCGTTGCTCCTGTGTCAGTACCTGTCCCCCCCTGCCCGGCTCTCACTGCAAAACGCTCTACCACTCCTGCATTCCTAATGCAAACATTGCAGGAGGATGATTCAGCACTTGGCAGAGAATTGCAGATGCTCCGGAGATTATTTTGAGCATCTTGGAGTGGCTCTGGGAAGCAGTGGGGTTATCAGGGTCCCTGCACTCCTCCCTGTGTCAGCCAGGGCTCTGTGCAGGGATGTGGGACACAGCCCTGTGCAAGCCCAGCGTGCTGCCCTCCTGTCTCTCAGCCTGCTTTCCCCCTCCCAAAACTCTGCAGCCCCAGCAGGGATCCAGTGCTCCCCTTCCCCCTCAGGGAGCAGATGGCTCATCTTGCCAAAAAGATCGAACACAATTTCCTTTTTCTGTGTCACAGGCTCGTTCCTGGGGCTGTGCTCAGGCCAGGTGCTTGCAGGGAGAGGTCTCCTGTTGGGAACAATCCCTTCCACTGGGCTGGGGGGATTACTGAGATCTGTAATTTGAGTGAGGACTAACTGCTTTTGGTTTAAACCTGGAGAAACTGCTGTCTGCCGTGATGGGAAGCAAAAAGAATCCAAAAGCATCTGGAATCAGTGGGCTGCAGCTCAGGGGCATGAACAGAGCCCCAACCTGCTGATGGACAGTGGGGCCATTGGCACTGAGTGCCAGCGAACCAGCCTGGTCGCTCCCCTCTGGAGGCCACAGTGAGGATGATGATGTGGGCCCAGAACCTTCCAGCTGCCTGCCCAAGGGATGGCCTAGGAGGGTATCTCACCTGCTCAGGTGCCCTGATCCACCCACCTGCTCTGCTCTGGGTGGCTCCAGCGGGAAAGGGGAGAGGAGGGAGGCGCTCACATGAGGCCGCCTGGTCTCGGAGGAGGAGCAGAGCGGAGCGGCTGTTGCTGGGCAGGATGATGGAAAAAGAGGATTATGACAACTGGTATTACCAGGGAGTGTTCCCCGCCCTCCCCCACTACTGCCCACCGCCTTTTCTTTTTCCCTAAGCTCAAATAATGCAGAACACATCCATGGAGATCTTGGCTCAGTTTCCCCCCCCAAAAAACCTTTCGTCTGTTATGAAGACTGAGACATCTCCAGCACAAAAGGTTCTTTTTTTTTTGGTTGGTTGGTTGGTTTTTTTAAAGTTGTTAACACCTTAAAAGAGGGGTTTAGGAGAGAACGACCTTCAGTGTCGGTTCTAATCTCACTGCACGAGTCTCTAATATCCCTTGCTCACACAAATACATAACATCCAGCTTCCTCCAGAGCATCCTTCAAGAAAATCGATGAGGAAATGGGATTTGCCACGCTGGTCCAGCTCGCTCAGGGTCCTCTCTCTTCAGGGGCGACTGGACTCACGCACCAAAGGTGAGAATCCTCTGCCACCCACGCGAACGCTTCTGCAGCAGCCTGAGGGAAAAAGAAATCCCTTCAGAGCATGGTTTCCCCCCTAGATTTTAAATAAATATTCCTATCATCGCTGTTGGAGGGCCAAACCCTGCTACAGTGCTGCAAAGCCTACAGTCTCCAGGTTGGAATGAATTTACAGGTCACTTGGCAGGACTTGCTTCAGGCCCCTTGCGTCCAGGGGAGCAGCTCCAGGAACCTCCAGCTGTGAAATCACAACCTCAGACAGGGTGAGACAGAAAAGTGATATCTGATGGGCACTGCTGATGTTGGTGTCACCCATAGGAGGATGCCAGCTCTTTGTCCTGCTGTGCCTCTGTGCTGTTACACCCTGTGGTGTGACCAGCTACCACCCAGTGTGGCATCTCTGAGGGCTCAGTGATGCTGGGAGGAAAAGGCCCAGCAAGGATTTGAGTAGGGGGCTGGGGTGAAGCAGATGATCTTCACAGTTTCTGTCCAACCTCAACTTGCTCTGCGATTCGGTGATTGCAATTTTTTGGCAGATCTTTTCCGTTTTTCCTGAGGGTTGAGCCCATGGCTTTGGCTGAGTTCCCCTACTGCAGCACAGAGCACTGCCACAGAACTGCAGAATGGTTTGGGTTGGAGTTCATCTCATTCCAGCCCCTGTCATGAGCAGGGACACCTTCCACTATCCCAGGGTGCTCCAAGCCCTGTCCAACCTGGCCTTGGACACTTTAGGGATGGGGCAGCCATCTACTGTCCTTCAGCTTAAGGCTATTCCCCCTTGTCCTATAACTACATGCCCTTGAAAGAAGTCCCTCTCCAACCTAAGTGAACCCTAATTCAGGAGTGGTGCTTCCATATTTCTGCTTGACTAAAAACGGGCCAAACCCAAACACCTTTGGTGTGGGCTCTAGTTCAATCCTAGTGTCAAGGCAGAATGAAGCAGGGCAACTCAAGGTGGACAATTTGTCTTACCTGGTTCCTGAGGGAGGAATATCTGACTCCCAGTTATGCCACTTATCCAGAAGGATGGGTGTGTGGTACTTTGGTCTGCTCTGTGCAGAGCCTGGGAGGTTCCCTGTGGTTCAAGTGACCATTTGACAGCTCCGTGCCCAAAGCAGTAGCTATATGAGAGCACTCTTATGACCTCTTTCACAGGTCACACCAGTTCTGTCTTATTGTGAATATGGTTTGTACCCAGCTCTGGAGGTATCAGACTGTGGGTTCCTCTGTCCTGGACCACACTGCCCTCTTGTCCCAGTGATGTTAACCTGACTGTGCAGCTTCCACAAGTGCCCAGACATCCAGCTGGATAGCAGCCCCATCCTGCCAGCACTGCAGTGTTGGGTCTCAGGCTTGTTGTCGCAGTGCAAGACACCACAGGGTAGGTCCTAGAAGCTGTGGGACCATACACCTGAGCATCACTGTGAACATCTTGGGGGGCAGGCAGAGATATCGGCTCTTCTGGCTGTTTGCCAGCCTGATTCTGTCCTTCCAGGAGTTTCCTTTCTTTGAGGAAGCTGGTGTTACTCAGTAATGCTTGATGCCTGTCCCCCTTTTCCCTGTCAGGGCCGACCATCCTCCCACCCACGCGGTTGCTGCAGCTCCAATCCACATTCTCCATCTGTGCCGGGGACACAGCGGCTCTCACTGCCTGCAGGCACGTCCCAGCCTTCACAGAGCTGTTTTAACTTTGCCCTTCTGCCTTCTGTTCACCAGCTTCCAGATCTGCCCTTTCTGGTTCTCTCCACGTTGCTGCCTCCAGGGCTTCCCCAGCTCTAGGATGGTGTCTGGCCTTGGATGTGGGACATTCCTGCTCTGCACTGGCTCCAGTCTGTCCTCAGTGGGAGCAGAGAAAACTCTCATGGTACCAAGGTGAGCAGTCTGGTAGTGTTCACTTCGAAAATGCATCACTTATCCAGGCTGTAAATGCTCTGGAAGGAAATTAAAGGCTCTTCTCCTTCCAGCCCCTTGCCATAGGCAGAGACACCTTCCACTATCCCAGGTTGCTTCAAGCCCCATCCATCCTTGAACACTTCCAGGGATGGGGCAGCCACAGCTTCTCTGGGCAACCTGTGCCAGGGCCTCCCCACCCTCACAGCCAAGAAT
>JAWWES010000055.1:252646-318308 GCA_035583135.1 Lophotriccus pileatus
CTGTGCCAGGGCCTCACCACCCTCACAGCCAAGAATTCCTTCCCAATATCCCACCCAACTCTGCCCTCTGTCAGTGGGAAGCCATTCCCTGTGACCTGTCACTCCATGCCCTTGTTAAAAAGCCCAACATGCTGCTCAGAGCACAAGGCTGCTGACTCACTGCTGTAACAAAACTGGGCTGCAGAACCCGTCCCCTTGTGCCCCACTGCTGCTCCAGTGCTCCTGGTGCACCTCCACTGGGCAAATACAGTCCACTTGCAAGATTTCCTCTCCAGCTGGGCATATGGAGGCACGGGCATCTTCCATGATTCTGTGATTCTAATGACAGCAGAGATTTGTGAGTGTTGACTTCACTATTCAGTGATTAAAATATTCCAGCTTCATTGCGACATGGGGGTGCATTAATGATTTATAGTCCTGCGTTTTGATTCGACACCTTTAAAAGAGGCTTGGGCCTCTGGATTCTGCTGAAATCTGGAAATTAAATCTGGAAATCTACCAGTTTAATTGGCTCGAAAGGTAGGACAGTGGGCTGGATGCACCCTGGGGAAAATAATCTGGAGGTGTCTTTGGGCAGTGCCCGTGCCCCAGAGCGGTGTGGCTGCACCCCTGTCCGAGCGGGTGGCATCGGCTGGGGTGACACCACCCATCTCACACATGGCAGGAGGCTGGTGTCTGACCCTCTGTCATCCTTCTTGAGGCAGCTTTTGCGGAGTTTTAAGTCTCTTGTGAAGTGATGGGAGCACAGGGGCTTCCAGGAGCGTTTCTGGGCCACGGGGCCTTCTAGCTCAGCACTTCTCTCCATGCCACAGTCCCACCTTCCTGTGGGACACTCCCCTGTGACCACCTGTCCCAAGAGACCATCCCAAGCCCTTCCTCTTGCTCCTCTGGAGCAGGAGGCTGGGAATGAGACACAGTCACCTGTGTCTTTGCTGTCCCTGCAGGGAATCCATCACTGAGCGTCCATCTCCATCCTCAGCCTCACCCGCTATTATCAACAAACGCTCTTGAGATCTGTTCGTCTGAGTCTCTTGTGCACGGTGGGAGGCCCCATCGATCGCTTTATCTCTTACCTCTGCTCTTAGCAGACCCCTGGGGCAGTGTCTTTTCCTCTTGCTCGTGTCCTGAGACGAGCAGGAGGGACAGCAAGGGAGGGGGAGGAGGGGGTGAGCTGCAGCGTGCTTCAGAGGGGTGGACGGGAGGAGCGATGTTTCACTCCAGACGTTCCCATCGCAGGATTTCCCCCTGAACCGATGTCGGCAGCAGCCTCAGCGCCTGGGGACCTCCAGGTCTCTTTCGGGAGTGTTATCCCATCCCCTTTTATCTCCACTCCTTCCCAGCCCAATTAGCTGTTTGTTTAAGGTACCGCAAACCTCACTCGATAAGTTTACCTAATTGCTTCACTTAAGTTAATTACTTCTTGGCTGAACAAGAAAGCAACATAATTGATGTCAAAGCCTATTTGTCACTTCGATTAATGTCCTGGGAGAGGGGGATCTTGCCCACCCCACTCCCCCGGCACCGTTCTGTCCTGGCTGCAGCCACAGAGGCAGCGGCAGCACCCACTCCTCGAGGACTTCCCTGAGTCCTGGCTGTTCACTGGGAGTTGGGATAGCCGGGAGATCGTTGGGAGAGCCGGCAAAACCCAGGGCTTGAGGTCTCTCCTGCTGAGTAAGGCTGGCAGCGGTTGTCAGGAAGTTTGCACCCGCTTCTTTCTTTTGGAGGGTTTTTATTTTTCTTCCCTTTGCATGTGAAAGGATTTGAGGTAGTAGGTTAGCTCACAAAAAGCTTTCCCTGGGAGCGGCTGCCTGCCCGACTGGGGGTGAATGCCCCGGAGAAAACTCCTCCCACTCCAGTGAAATCTTCCTCCCGTGACCTGCACCGGGAGGTGAACTTTTGTGCGAGAGAAAGATAATCCCCTTCGCTCACCGGGCCTGAAGGCGCTGTGATAAAAGCTTTATTCAAGATCAAAGACATATACTTTTTTTCTTTTTTTCTTTTTTTTTTCTTTTCTTTTTTTTTTATTTTTTTTTTTTTAACTACTACGTTAAACAAAAAGTTTGGTTTATGCCGGGTTGAAGCTCGGAGCGGTGACGGCTCCGGAGCTCATCTGCTCATCTCGCCGGCTGGTCAGTGCCGGCGGGGAGCGGGGATGGAAGGCACCGGGACCATTATCCCCGCACAAAGAGGGTTCCGGGGGCTCCGCTCCATTTCCCAGTGCACGAAACCACTCAGGGTTCAGGTTCCCTTTCAGTCGGAGGGATTATCGGGCAGCTGGAGCAGGCGGGGGGAGCCTGGGGAATGGTTTGCGTTTGATCTTGCTCAGCAGTTTCGGCTGCGCGAGTGTCCGGCGGGGGCTTTGCTCGGGGGTCCGGGAAACCTCCTGCCTGGAGGTGACAGAAAGGGCCGGGGCTGCTCTCGGGATGAGCAGTACGAGGTGTCGTGCTCGTCTGCGCTTCAAAAGCCGCGAGATGGGCTTCCAAAACTGTGGGCTCAGCTACAAATTGCAGGGTCGTTTGTTCATTATCTGAGCTCCAGCTTCTGGACCTTTTCTGTCGCTTTCTGCCCGGCTGCAGACATTTCCCTGTGGCCAGCCAGGCTGGTGCCCAGAATAAATCCACCCCCAGTGTCTCTTCTCAGGGTGCTGGATGTCCTTGTATCAACACCCCCACCCTCAGGACTTCCCACGCTTTGGGATACCTTGCAATTTAGGACACCTTGTGTGGTTGGGTGTATCACAGGGCACCCAACTGCGGGACTCCCCATGCCATGGGACACCCCCAACACACATACCCCGTGTCCCCAGACACCCCACACCCCGTCCTGCGGCACAAAAGAGCAGCCACAATGCCAAGACCACGTGTTCCAGCCGGCGAAATAAGTCCCACGTAACCCCAAGTTCACCCCAGCACTGATTTTCACATCACAGCCGTGCAGAGTGGCAGAGGATCTCTCACTTCCACGGCTACATCCTCTCCGTGTTTAGCCCTTTGTAAAATGAGGGATCACAGGTCGAGCTGTGTGCTCAGGATAACTCCTCTGGAGCTAATGGACTTATTATGGTCCCTCATTCCAGACCTAAGCTCAGCAAACCTGGTCTCAGGGTGGAAAAAAAAAAAATATATAAAAATATCTCCAGGAATGAAATTCACTCTGTCAAGTGCGACATGTTTTGCACGGAGATAAAGCTCCCTCTGTGTGGCTTCTGCAGGGCCTGGTCCCCTGTGCTGCCCCCAGCTCTCCAGGCAGCCCACAGCCCAGATTCAGCTCTGCTGTGCCTGGAGCAAAGTGCTGTGCCCCGACCCTGCCGAGCCAGGGATGGCAGATGATGTTTGCCAGCCTCTCCCGGTGAAAATCTATCAATCCTCAGGCCAGGGCATTGGAAAAGACCTACCTGCCTGACACCGTTAGAGAAACTAAACCACTTGCAGAGTCGGGGTTGACCCTGATATATCCACTCTCCAGGATCCTCCAGCTGGCTCAGGCACAACTGTCTCACCAGATCAGCATTAGGCAGGGAGAAGATCCTCCCAGGCAGCACCAAGGAGCCAGGAAGGGTGGACCAGCAGCTGTATGGCTGATAGGATGTCACCACCTGCAGCTTGAAGCCTCCTTTGCCTTATGCTCCTGCTGCACAACCTTCCCCTGCACCCACAAGCAGGTGCCAGCTTGGATGTGTGAGCATGGCTACTGAGGTTGAAATGAGGCAAGGGGGAAGCCCAGGGGAGTTTGGGACCTCATGGCAAAAGCAGAGGGAAGAGGTTCACCCACAAAGATTTGGGAAAAGGGGGCATTTTCCCTGTTCAGATCATGACAATGTCTTATACGTTTGGAGAGGCTGAGATAGAGATTGCTCCTGATCCCTGCTGGGGATCCACAGAGCAGAGTGGAAAATCAGCACATTGCTGCCATAGAGACTCCTCCAGAGCCAGGGTTGGCATGGATGAGGCTGGATGTGGCAATGAGTGCCATGATCGAGTAATCACAGTGGGGTTGGATCAAGGGTTGGACTTGATGATCTCAGAGGTCTCTTCCAACCCAATTAATTCTATTAATCTATTAATCTATGATTCTATGATTCTATGATTCTATGATTCTATGGTACCAGGTCCCACTGAAGGGTTGCAGGGCTTTACCTTTGCAGCTTTGAGGTCTGTCTTTAATTAAAGGGGTACAGCTGAGCTGGTACAGTTCCCAGAGCTTGGGGAGGACTTTCCTCTCTTGGAAAGAAAATGCAGGAGGTTTGTGATGTGGGGAAGAGCTTCCTCTGAGGGCTGGGCCAACACCAAGTCCTTCTGCTGTGTCTGTGAGGTGGAGCAATGCCCCACTTCGTTCTGGGCAGCAGCTCCTGTCAGAAAGACTGCCAAGGACATGGCCATGAGCCACACAGAGCTGTCCAAGAGCAGCTGGGGAAGAGGTGGGCAGAGGAGAGGGGCACAGCCCAGACCTCCTCTGGGGGAAATTGTCCTTTTATTTAGAGTCAAAGCTGCACTGTCAAAGGGGTCGTTCTGGACACAGGGGACCCGGCAGCACAGCGGCTGATGGAAGTGCACTCTCACTGGGTAATCCAAGAGCTCTAATGATCTGCCTTTGATCTCCTATTCAACGGGGAGATTTATTACAGCTTTCATTTCAAGTCAGAACTGATGAATTTCAGTGGACCTGTTGAGTGGCTACAATCTGGAGGCATTTATCTTTCAGGAGGAAGAGACAGTCTCCTCTCTTTGTCTCTTTGAAATGATGGGGAGAGACACGGTACCCAGCTAGCGAGGGTCAAATGATACCTGCTGCACAGCAGCAAGGTCTGCCTTGCTCAGGGCAGGCTCCCTGCTCCAGCTGTGGCACAGCAGATGCTTCAGGGGCTTTTCTGCTCTGGCACAAAGGTAATCTGCTTAATACATGTTGCTCTCCCTCTTCCCTGCTTCTGCAGACAGCCCAGAGGGGCTGAAATCCAGCATCGTGAGCTCCCAGGGCTCTTTCCCTGCAGCCACAGATCCTCTGGATCTGGAAGATGCCTCTGCTTCTCTAGCAGAAGGTGGCCTGGAAACCTAGTGTCAAAACCCATCTTTTCTGTCTTGGGTTGTGCAAGAGAGCTCTTGCATTTAAACTATTTTCTGCTATTTAATCAGAATCAACACACTTAGGGTGCTGGGGGGAGTCCATTTCAGAACTAAACAATGTCAAATTAGTCAGAGAAGGGCTCTCAGGCACTGTTTGCAGTGTCTCCTCAGGCTGCCCCTTGTCACCTCTCAGTGCTGTCGCTGCTGGTCCCTGCCTGCACCAGGTGGCTGCAATGGCAGGATGGTGTTTCTGTTCCATGTTGGCACTGGTTTGGGATCTGCCCTGAGAGATGCAGCCCCAGCATTCAGCATCTGCAGCTATTTCTCCCAGTCTCCAGAACTGGTCCCACTGCTTTGGTGCTCCCACTGCTGCCCTGACCACACAGTCTCCTTGGCCCTGCACCACTGGTCCCCCTGTGCAGATCTGTGTCGTGTCCTCCTGGCAAGCTCTGCCTGGCAGTGACACCTTCTCAGGGCTGTAACGCTCCCTCCCATGCACAGACAACAAAGAGGCTCTGATGTGCTTCTGTTCCCGAGCAGTGATGGTTTGGGTTGGGAGGGACTTTAGGGCTCTTCTCCTTCCAGCCCCTGCCATGGGCAGGGACACCTTCCACACCATCCCAGGTTGCTCCAATCCCTGCCCAACCTGGCCTTGGACACTTCCAGGGATGGAGCAGCCACAGCTTCTCTGGGCAACCTGTGCCAGGGCCTCTCCACCCTCTTGGAAGGATTTCTTCCCAACATCCAATTTAAATCTACCCTCCTTCAGCTTAAGACCATTCCCCCTTGTCCTATCACTCATTACCCTTGTAAAAAAGGGCAATGGGGTGGGCACTGGACTTTGTGGCAGCAATGCCTGGTCCAGCTGGCTGCACCTCTCTAGCTTTGGTTTGCTGCTTTTGTCTCTGCAGCTGGACAGACTAAGCCAATTTAAACCCAGGGTGCTAAGCTAAACTTTTCCCTCGATGTGTTTTCTGCTTGCAGTGGTACTGCACAGGACTCTCCTGGGCGGGTGCTGGTGGCACGATGTGGGTGCTGTGTTGTCCCACTGTTCTGTGTCCAGGGAGCACGTGGTGGTGCTCTGTGGAACCTTGGGAGGAGGAATCCAATGCTTGGTAAGCACATCTGGTGAGGTCTGCATGGGTGGACACTTCCAGCTCATGCTTTGTGCCTGCTTGGTTTGATGGCATCTCCAGTGGGATCAAGGATTCAGGAGGGTGACAGTTTAGGGTTTTTTCCACAGAAAATGCTGATTTGCTAATCTTGAAGCCGTTCAATGGTAGTTTGGGCAAAAAATACCTCTTTGGGAAAAAAAAGTAGGATTCAGAAGGTTCCAGATTTCTAAAGTGGCCCTTCTTTGGGAGCCATCAGATTGGAGAAGCTCAGGATCTCTTTGTTAAGAGCTGATCTGTGCTTCAGCAGGTAAATGGTAGTTCTTTTGATCCTGCCTGGAGGTGCAAAACTCATTCATAGTCCTTCCTGTGCATGTGGTGTTTGCAGATGTTACTTCTGCTTCTGGAGGGAGAACAGTGACCCAGGACCTGCGAGAAAAGTTGGGATTTGCTGCACCAGCCTGTCTATGCACCACCAGGCTCTGTGCCAGCCTCTCCAAACTCCTCTTGCTTGCATTCACAGGTTGTTTATTTATCTCCTGAATGGGAAAACAAGATATATGTGGTTTTCTTTTTCACCTGCCCCCTCATTAAGGTGATGCTGAGCAGGAGAGCTGATCTGAGTGGTGCTGTCAGGCTTCATTACAGGGCTCCAGCTCCAGAGAGCCACGTGGCTCTGGGAGCTCACTGCCAGGCCATCCGTCATGCCAGACCCAACTGTCCCTGGGCAGACAAAATGTCAGAGCCCAGCAGAGAGAGGGGAGAGTGATTCCCTCAACCCAGCACAGGCTGAGCTGCTCCCACCATTAATTCTTCCAGAGAATGTGGCTCCTTTCTTCCATAATGGGCTTAAGCTGAAGGGGGGCAGATTTAGATTAGATATTGGGAAGAAATCCTTCCCTGTGAGGGTGGGGAGGCCCTGGCACAGGTTGCCCACAGAAGCTGTGGCTGCCCCATCCCTGGGAGTGTCCAAGGCCAGGTTGGATGGGGCTTGGAGCAACCTGGGGTGGTGTGGAAGATGTCCCTGCCCATGGCAAGGGGCTGGAACTTTAAGGTCCCTTTCAACCCGTATGATTCTTGGGTAGCATTAAAGATATCTTGGTTTCCTACTTACCTGTCTGCATTCCTGGTGCAGTCACCCCATTCCTGTCTCTCCAGATGCTTCATTGTACCCTGGATTATTCACCACCAGACACCAAAGCTGATGCCAAATCCAAAAGCTGTTCATGACACTATGTTTGCCTCGGTAACAAATCCTTCCTTTGGGCAAGCCATTTAAGGGATGCTCTGCAGGTTGTTGTCTGTGTTGGAGTGAAGGTCTCCTTGGAGCAGCATGTGGTAAATCCTCACCAGCCTGCAGACATTCAGATTGGTTCTTCCTTCCCCACAGGGAACAGATCAGATCCCACCCTGAAAACGGCTCATGACCTGGAGTTCTCCCTCTACACCCATCCTGCAAACCCAGGGCTTTGTGCCCTGCCCTGGGAACAACCTGCAGCAGAGGGGTTAGCTGGGAAGGAACTCCAGAAGGAAAGCTGAGGCTGTGGAGGTGCAAAATGAGGACACAAACACCAGTGCAATGGGCAGCAACTTGGCCCGTGGTCTGTGAGGGTGAGGTAAGCAAGATCCCAAGGTGAGAGATCACCCTCCAACCACCACTGCCTCCCAAATGGTGTTAAAGCCACTTTGTTGACACTCCTGTCATCCTGTGTCCCCTCTGTTGCACACAAGAGATTCTGCTCAGAACACTTGGACACTGCTGGGTGCTGGGTTCCTCTTGGAAATGGCATTAAATAAATCCCCTTCCCATTCCTGCAGTCTTCCAGTGAGGTTTTACATCAATTTCCTGCTTTTTGAGCTTACCAACAGAATCTTTTCTGGTAAAATAAGCAGGTTTAAATGGAGAAGTCTTAAGGCCACTTCCAGATCAGAGCCTTGTGGGATGATGTGTCATCATGCTGGTCTCTGGACTGACATTTGTCCATGCCTGGGACATGAATTTCCCACTCCCCTCCTCCAGCCCACTTCTCCCTGCAATCCCACAGGAAAATGATCCTGTTTCTCCTTAAGGGCTTTTCACATCCTGAGGAAATACCCCGAGAAGGGTCTCCCGTGGCACTCAAGGCTCCCTGGGCTCAGCAGAAGGGGATAAATGGGGAGCTGGCACTCAGGCTGGTGGGATGCTCTTTGCTCTTGCAGTGCCCACGTGCTGGAAACCTCCCCCAGCCTTGGGTTGGCAACGCCAGGAGCGCTCAGCCTGTGTCACCTCTGGGTAGTCACTGCAGAAAATGGTGACAATTAAAGCCTTTCTCCCTGAGAGGATGCTGCTGCCCTTGCCCCAGGCACGCTCCAGCTGGCACTGCTGGTGCCCGTGGAAGGATGGTGGGATGCTGGGGAAGAGCAAAGCAGTTGCAGCCTCTGGCATCACCTTAGAGAGACGGCAATTAACAGCCCAGAGCTACAAGAAGTTTTTTGTTTCTGGCACGGCTTTCCGGCCATCCTACTGCTTTCCCACCCAGGCTGCTGGCAGCCAAGTGGCAGGATTTCTGGGGGAATGCAAGGGGACGAGGTGAGACCTTGAAAACCAAGACTGGAGGTTTAAACTTCCAGCTAAGGCAGTGACCGGGATGTGATCCACCAGTTGCAGATCAGCTGGTCACCTGCTTGCCAAAGCTTGGGAGGTTCGGGCTGGGTATTGGGAAAAGGTTCTTTCCCCAGAGGGTGGCTGGCACTGAACAGGCTCCCCAGGGCAGTGGTCATGGCCTCAAGGCTGCCAGAGCTCCAGAAGAGTTTGGACAACACTCTCAGGGACAGGGTGGGATTGCTGGGGTGTCCTGTGCCAGGAATTGGACTCAGTGATCCTTGTGGGTCCCTTCCAGCTCAGGATACTACATGATTCCATGATTCTATGATATTATTGAAAAACAACAGCAGTGGATGTGCCAGTGATCCCTGGGCACTGCTTCTCTTCCAAGCTGGAGGCTCGTGACCCTTGGCAAACTGCAGTTGCTGCTTCAAGCCTCCTCCCACGCAGGGGATTTGGGGTTGCATGGCAGAAACACATGCTCTGAACCCTGGCATTGACTTCCCTGCTTGCTGCTCCTGCTTGAAAAGTTGTGGTCCTGCACTCTGGACAGGACACGACCTCCAGAGCATCCCCAGCCCATCCAGCATTTTGGTACTGGGCCCAACCAAGGCTGGGAAATGAAGTTAAATACCATGAACTAACCGAGGTGGTGGAGAAAAACCTCCTCACTCTGCACCCTGATGGTGTGTATTTGATAGATTGGACCTGTGCATCCTGGTGGCCCTTTGTCAGAAACCCAGGGCAAATGGCAGCAGGGAGCTTGGAGAGCACGCTGGGCCCTGGGCACTGCGACCTTTCTGACAAACCCCTCAGCAAAAGCCTCTGCTCAGCCCCTGCCACGTGTGCTGGCAACGGCAGGAGCTCAGCTCTCCACCTGGGTTGGTGCAATTTGCATCAGCCCAGGAAAATGTCACAGGTTACATGCTCTGGGGCAAGTTCTGCTCTGCCTTCTCCTGCAGTTCAGCGGGGAATTGGCCACACTCCCCACCTCTGACCCGCTCCCAACCCCTCTCAGAGCCCTGTGAAATCTGCAGCTGATAGCTCTTGGCTCAAAGACATTCTGTGTCAAGATGCAGGAGTGTGACTAGTGCCACTCCAAATCCCATCACATCAGCTCAGGAATGAAAGAAACAACTCTATCCAGCAGCAGCTGTCTGCTCGAGGATTCGGGCTGACAGGGAAGGCTCTGCTTGGAGATTCAGGGCAGGCAGAGGAAACTGGATGTCCTTGCTTGTGGGGCTGGGGAAAGAGGGAGCGGTGTCTGACTGCCTCCTGGAGAGCAGGAATGTTATGCTCACACCCCCCAGGAGAGGGTAGGGTGGTGCAGTGCAAAGCCTGAGAGATGGGAAGGGGGCTGATACTCACCCTAAGGGACTGTATTTTTGGGCAGATGCCTGGCTGGACTGAGCTGGAGAGGGATGTCAGCCCAATTTTGGCTGTGTTGAAAATACCCACTAATGGCAGATGCTGCAGCATCTGGTTGGGGCAACTGGTTACCACCCCACTGTGGCCAGTCACTGGTTTCCAGTCTCTCAGGGGACTTGCCTTAGTCCCACCACACTGTGTGGCTCGCAGGGGCTGTGAACACCTCCAACAGGCCTCTTTGGGATGCAGACCCGTGGTTCAGGTGAGGAGAAGCCACTGCTGGAAATGATCCTCTTTTTCAGTGCCAAATGGTCAGGGGTGATCCATCCAGGGCTTCTGCTGGCACTGCAGCAGCTTTCCAGGGATGATCTGGGGATCTCCAGGGCCCTTCCTTGGGACTCAGCTGCCTCTGGGACAGCAGGATGCTGAACTCCAGTCTGTGTGGAAGGCGCTGGAATAAAGCCCAGCACGTAAAAAGCCTGGGGAGGGGACTGTCCCTGCTTCTGTGAGATTGATCCTGGCTCTGCATCCCCCCAGGGTTGTGATGAGCTGCATGTCCTGAATGCCACATCAGCAGGGGACAGGAGTGGAGAGGAGCCCCGTGCCCTGGCCACCAGGCTGGCTCTGCTGACGAGCCCACAGTGCTGTTGGTTCCGAGGGCACAGACACGGGGACAGCACTGACCTGCCTTTGCTGCCTTCCCTGCCAGCACCAGACCAGCCCCCTTAATGGGAGCTTTGAAATGGCTCGTTCATTTAAACTAATGCAGTGAGAGCTCAGTTTGAGTGTGGGCTTTGTGTGGGAGCAAACTGCCTCTGCTCTCTGGAAAGGCAGCATTATGCTGTCTCTTGCACTCCAATATGCTAATACACCAACTCCCTGCAATTTCATTTTCAACAGGGACTAATTTAAAAGAAATGACCAGCCTGCCAGTGGACTTCAAAGATATCTTTTGATGAGTTTTAGCAGCTTCAGCAAAACTCTAATTTGAATTTCAGTGGCTGCCGTGTGATTTTCTCGGTGACAGTTAAGAGAGATGATAGCGCCAGCTCCATCTGTCATTGGAGCCTCTTCTCTTCCCTCTTTTCACTGATTTGTTACAGAGGGGGGGAAAGGAGAGAGGGGAAAAGTTGAAAGAGAGGGTGACTAAAATCTGATGCCCTTGTGCAGAGGTGCAGAGAGGGGAAATGCAGGGCTGAGGGGCGGGAGGAGGCAGTGAGGGTGGCTGGGCAGCATTCCTGCCACCACAGGCAGCATCCCAGCACAGGCAACAGTCCCTGCCCGCACAGGCAGCAGGCTCAGCAGCTCCAGGGGCTTGACAGGATGGTGCACTGTCTCGGGCAGTCTGGGTTAAACTGATAACGGCACAGAAATGCTTTCACAGGGGGATCAGTGATTGTTTTCTGTCCCAGTTGGGAACCCAAACCTGGGCAGGTTTTGGGTTCATCTGTCAGCAGCTGCCCCCCTGCCATCCTGCACCCTGGGTGCTGCAATGCCCTTTGTGTTCAATACATTTCACAGAATCACAGAATCACACCGAAGCACAGAATATGCTGAGCTGGAAGGGCCCCACAAGGATCATCGGGTCCAACCCTTTAGCCCTGCACAGGCCCATACCCAAGAGTCCCACCACGTGCCCCAGAGGACCATCCAAATGCTCCTTGAGCTCTGGCAGCCTCGGTGCTGTGCCCACTGCCCTGGGGGAGCCTGTTCAGTGCCAACCACCCTCTGGGGGAAGAACCTTCTTTTATTTTATTTGGGGTGGCAGCATCAGGCAGAAAGCTCCAGCAGCTGGAATCATGACCAGACTGGGACAACGTGTCACCCTGTCCCTGTGCTGGTGAGACAGCGACTGGGCAGTGGGGCCAATGCAGGGTCTGTCTCTGGCTCCTGCTCTGTCAATCCTCCACCCCAGCAACACAACCACTGCTCCCTACAAAGGCGGCCGAGCCTCCCGGCTGGATGCGGCACAGTTCCTGCTCCTCCTCTCACGCCTGGAGCTGCCCCTGTTATGGTTGTCACCCGTGATTTCATGCTGCCTCTTACATCTTTAGCTTCCCTTGTCAGACACAGCTTCACCACTGGCTCCCCCGAGCCCTGGGGAGTCCTCTCACGCTGAGCCGGCAGCTTTGGGGGCAGAGGCGCCGCAGCCTTTTGTTCCCGGAGACCCGGATTTACATCCTCTGTCTGATGCTCGTGGACAGAGCCATGGCCGGGCACATTCGAGGCCAGGCCCGGCATCCCAGCTTGCCCTCCTCTCCCAGGGAAGCCCCGGCCCGGATGACAGGAGCCACTCGGGTCTGCTCCGGGCAGTGTGAGAGCGGCTGTCAATCCCACTGTAAGCCCCAGGCAAGCTGCTCAGGACCTGTTCAGCTCATGTAAAATCTGGGATTAGAGACTGGTTCAAGTGCCCCTGTTCCTGATTACAGCTGCTCCAGGGACCTAGGCCAGGAGTCACGCTGGCAAAGCCTCGTGGCTCTCTGGTACCCTGCACTGCTCGCTGGTCCCCAGGAACGGTTTGATCCCAGTTTGGGTTTTTCAGTGGTGAGCATCCTGCCAGTGCACACTGATGACACCCTGATGCCAGCTCTCTGCCCTGACAGAAGAGCCTGGATGTGCCCCATCCCATGTACTGCTCTTGCACTCTGGAGCTGTGCATTCCCAAATCTCTGGGAGCTGCAGGGATCAGTGCCAGGAGGTGCTCCTGTGGGACATGCTGTGCTGCCAGGGTGGGCATGAGCACCCTGAGAACTGGAGATGGTACCTCTCTGCAGGCCCTGGATTCAGAAGGCACTGGAGATGTGATGAGAATCATAGAACCGTGTAACATCCTGAGCTGGAAGGGACCCACAGGGGTCATCGAGTTCAACTCCTGGCCCTGCACAGGACCCTCCAACAATCCCACCACGTGACTGAGAGCATTGTCCAAACACTCCTTGAGCTCTGGCAGCCCTGGGGCTGTGACCACTGCTCTGGGGAGCCTGTTCAGTGCTGACCACCTTGAGACCCATTCTTGGCTGGGATTTGCTGCATGGATGCCACGCCGGCTTTGCGGGGTCTTTGCACCGTGTGAGAAGATGACACAGCAAGGACCAGGACAGGAGCAGCGAGGAAACCCTGCGAGAAGACAAGGGAGGGTGTCCTGGATGGCAGCTGCAAGGCCAAGGAAGGGTTGTATTCTGTGCCTGCTGAGCCTGAGGGCCGGGACTGCCAGTCCTGACAGTGGAGGCAGTGTCACTGCCCTGAGTTTCTGAACATTCCCCTCTGAAAGAGGGGAATGCTCAGAAACTCAGAGCAGTGTCACTGAATGCCAGTCAGAAACACCAGTGCCACTGAATGCCACTCAGAAACACCAGCACCCCCTTAGCAGAGCTAGTCCTGCTGACGACAGCTCAAGGATGCAGCGCTCACCCGTCACACCGGAGGTGGTACCCCAGGAGGACGTGCAGGTGGTGCCCCCCTGCAGCTCATGCCTGCCACTCCCATTGTCCCCTGCTGCACAGAGTGGGGGTCAGTTGCTGTCTCAGCCTGTGTGTCGATGCTGCCGAGGCTCCCCGGCGGAGATCCAGCTCCCAGCCAGCCTCGGCGCTGAGAGCCGCCGTGAAATCGCTCTGACGTTAGGCACTTCCTAATAAAGCTGTCACAGAACACCCCCATTATCTTCTGGCTCAGCCCCCTGCCCTCTGTTTAACCAGATAATCTGCTTTTTTAAAAATACCTTTTCCTCTGGCTCAGTGGAAGCTCAGGTCTGTCCCAGTTCCTTGTCACTGAGGCGCACCGAGGAATTATCAGCACGCAGGGCTTTTTTATTTTCCTTTGTCATTGTGTGATACTGAAAAGTCTATTTTGTGGCTAATTATGCTGGCATCTGCATGCCTCCCTCAGCGTGCATCTGAGCCTGTCCCTGCTGCAGTGGAACAGCCTGTGCGGGGAGGCTCCTCTTTCCATTAGACATGGAGAGATCAGACCTGAAATTTGTCCCAGCCCTGTGCACGGTGCTGATGCTCCAGTCCTTGCACATCCTTTTGTCCTCGACCCTGGGAAATTCCCATTTCTCTCCCACAGCCTGGGGGGATGAGCGGGTTTTCTCTCCAGCAGCCAGGTCTGCCACCAGACGGTGACTGTGGGATGTGTCAGGATTTGGGAACGTTCCTGGGATCAATCCGCAAATGTCATCATGCCACTGCGGTCATTCCTGCCTTTCCTCCAGCCTGGCCATGTCCCCCCTGCACTGTCCCTACCAGGAGCCAGAGCCTGGCTGGCCACAGGGCTGTGGGCAGAGCCAGGGTGGCTCCACACCATTCCCCGTGCCCATGGTGCCAAGGTGGGATCCAAGTGGGGCAGTGCCACTGCAGATGTCACTGCACATGTCACTACAGATGTCACTTCCCCTTATACCCACCCCAAGGGCCCTGGTGTGAATCTCTTCCCCTTCCCCTCTGTGCCCAGCCCAGGTACTTGCCCATGGTGTGATTGCAGGCTCGGGCTTCGGGGGGCAGTTGAGAACAAAAGTTCTTCCCACCTTGTGGAGGATCAGGACAAGCATTAGGCTCACTGATCTCCCATGAAGTGCCAAGATGCTCCCCACTGTAAGGTCTGACCTTCAGAAAGGCTCCCTGAGCCCAGCAAGTGTTTGGGCAGGGCAGAGTCTCCCTGGGCTGTTCTCAAGGCTGGCACTTTCTCTCTGCGTTGGACACCCAGCAGTGACCTTTCCTTACCTGGCCTGGCTCTGCCAGAATGGGACAAGATGGGAAGAGTTCCCCTGTGCTTTCAGCCTTGAATTTTAGCTGGGAGTAGGGGAGTGGCAGGAGGAGCCACCCTGAGCCCCATCATTCCAGGCTCTGCTGGTGGCATTGGTCAGGCTTGGTGCGTTGATTGACACCTGGTCATCATCTGGAGACCACATCCAAAACCCCCTTGGCCATGAACTGGCAGATCCCAAAGCCTGGCTGCAGTTGTTAATGCCTTGGTTAGTCACGGGGGACATCGGTGTAAAGCACTGCTCTACACTCTGAGGGTCATGTGAAAAGTGGCATATCAGCCTTCAAAAGAGGCTGATTTATATTCCAGGACTGAGCTACCATCTCCTGGGAGGATGATGTCTCTAATCCCTCTCACCTTGCTGAGACAGAGCACCTGTAACACCCACAGCCCTGGCAGAGCTGGAGGCAGCTCCAGCTATAATTACCCAAGTTCACACCAACATGTCCAGGGTTAAATTGCTGCTTTGGAGAGCTACTGGAGCAACACTGTGGATTTGTGTCAGATAAGAAGTGTGACATTGTTTTGCAGAATAAAAAAGAGCCTTATCAGGAATGTACCAGCCCAAGTGTTTGTTCAGCTCTGTGAGCAGCTCACCCTGTGAGTGGCCAGGCTTGGTGGTACCTGGGAGAGGGGGCTGGATGCTGCATCCCAGTTGGGAGAGGTGCTGCCCTGCAGCAGAGGCACATCCCAGCACCTCTCTCTGGGGTGTAACAGAGAGGCTGAGCCAAGCAGTATGAGCCTGGCCTGGAAAAGGTGCTGTTACATGGTGCTGGCAGTTCTCTGATGGCTGAGACAGGACCACACTGCACAGGACCCACAGCTGGAAGTGCCTCTGAGCTGCTGTATCCCTCTGAAGGGACAGCCATGGTGCCATGCCCCTGATATCCAGGAGTAAATTGGTGAGCAACCACAGAGAGACACGTGGTGCTTCTTCTTACAGCAGCATGAGAGGGTGAAAAGAGGGAAATTAAAGAGATCAACGCTAAGAGGAGGATCATCTGGAGCTGGAAACAAGAAGATGTGTTCCCAGTACCCCTCAGTTGACACAGGGCCTGGGAACAGCAGCAGTGAGCTCTCACCGGGGGATGGTATCGCCACTAAAAGGGAGGAAATGAGTTTTTCCACATGCATTAAGACAAGACACGCCAGCGTGAAGGCAGATGTTCCACGGACCCAGAAATGCACAGAGGACTGCTGTGTCCTGGTGTCTCATCACAGAGGATACAGCAGAAAGTGAAATCATGAAAATGATAATGGGTGGAGAGCGATTTCCACATGAGATGAGAGGAGAAAGGAGCTATTTAGTTTGAGAAGAGATGAATGAGAGAGAACACGGTGAGATGGAGAGAATAATGAATGGGACAGGGGAGACGTATCCACCACCCTCCCTCAACAAAGCAAGAGGTGCCTGGGGAGCTGAAAGGGCCCATCTTGCAAATGGATACAGGAAAGAGCTTTCTACAGGGTTTAAGTGATCTGTCCCTGGGATCCAGGGCAGCAGGTTTTGAGTGATCTGTCCCTGGGATCCAGAGCAGCAGCAAGCAGAGGACAAAGTACCAATGCATTTCTACTGGTTCTGCCTGCAATGCCTCCATGTCCCTCCACCTTCCTGCCAGCATCAAGCTGACCAGCATCTAGACCTCTGATCTGCTCTTTCTGCTTCCCAAAATGGCAAAGATGCCCAGCAGCTCCCAGTGTGGTGTTTTCCTCTGGTGTCACACCAAGCAGGTTGTGGCTGTGGCTTCCCACAGGCTCAAAGGCCGTGTGATGGCCACAGGGCTCTGACACACTGCAGGCAAGTCAGCCAGGTGTGAAATGCAGCAGCTCTCAGGCAGTGCTGGGCATCAGATGCCTTCTGAAATGACTCTGTGACCAAGACACGGTGGACACACCCACGGGGGTTGGGGTGCCCCCACCCCAGCCATGCAGTCCCACCTCCCCACGTTGCATTACGAGGCAGTGACTGCAAGTTGGGGTGAACTCAAAGACAGTCCCCTGCTGAGTCCTGGCCACTCAGTGCTCTGGGAATTGGGAAATACTGCCTGAGATGCTGTTGGGGACTCCAGAGTAAAGGTGGTGGGTGACGAGGAGGCGGCTGCGGGGGAGCTTCACTGCACAGAGGCTCAGAGGTGGGTGTGATGTGGAAACTGATATCCAGAGGATCCCTGTAGGATTTAGGGGCAGTCAAAAGGGAGTTACCCACACAGAGTGAACAGGGACAGAAAGCAGCATTAATACCATCTTTTGTATATTCCTTCTGTTCCCTTTCCCCAGAATCAGAAAGCAATGTGTCTCCAGGGGCTTCCCATGGGATGAGGAGTTGCTCTGTCCTATCCCCGCAGAGAAGGGAGCTGCCAGGCCCCAGTGCCCTCTCCCTGCTGCACTGCTCTGCTGGGCTCACAGAGAATACTGGGAATACTGGAAGCCAGTATGAAGCTGGTGGAGGAGCCAGTCCACAGCCCTGTACCCCTGAACCTGCCTGGTGACAGTGACAGCAGGACGGTGGTGCTGTGGACAGTGGCGTGGTGCACTTTGCTCCCACGGAGCTCCCTTAGGATCATTTTGGGGTGGTTTTCCTGGTTCTGCTCGCGTGACAGTCCAAAAGGCTCTGCTGCCACCGGGAGGTGCTTTCCATGGCATTTCCATCCCAATCCATGTCCCCCTGCTGGGGACCGCCTGTGTCCCAGCCTCACCACCCCTGTGGGACCTGTCCAGAATGAATTTGCTTGGGGTTTTTCCCCCCCCTTTTTTTTTTTTTCCACCTTTCTCTCCCTCAGCATTTTCCACAAAACAAAAAGTCAGAAGAAAGTCTTTGGAAAGGTTAAAAAACCCGTGTAGATATAGTGCTTAGGAACATGGGTTAGCGGTGGACCTGGCAGTGCTGGGTTAATGGTTGGACCTGATGATTTTAGGGGGCTTTTCCCTTAATGATTTTAAGGTGGTTTTGGGGTGAAGTGAATGATTTTTGTGCTTCAGCACCACTTAAGCCTTGGGGGCCTCAGGAAAAAGGATACACAGTCAGGGAGCTGGTTGAGTTTTAAAGCCTGTGGACTTTGCAGATGGCTTGCAGAGGAAGGAGAGCACACAGCCAGGAAGCTTCACAAGGGGTTCCACTGCATCCTCAGGGATCCATTGCATTTGTCAGCCACAGCCTGCAGCATGTTATCTCCTTACCTGAGGAGATCTGTGCTGGAGCTCCTCACCGGTGAGGTGACCCCCAGGTGTTCTGGATCCACTAACAGGCTGGGGCTTGGCCAGGGTGCAGGACTCTTGCCAGCCCCTCATCTGTATCAACAGGGAGGGCAGGATCCCAGGGTCCAGCACATCCCTGTGCTTTCCATCTGGGAGTGCCTCCACTTCCCAACACTGACAGGGTAATTGCAATATTGTCATGACATGCAGCAGATCAAAGGCTGTGTGCAGGGGAGGTGGCAATGGTAGTAAGAATGACATGCAGTTTGCATTTAGAAAGCACTTAAGAAGCAATTATCCAGTGCTGGGAGCCCTGGCCAGAGAGTGTGGCTCATGTATTTTAATGTGGATTTCAAAGAGATGAAGATTGGTGCCCAGCAGGAGGCCTGGCAGTGCAGAGCAGCTGTGTGCAGTTTGCTGCAGGCCAGGCTGCACTGCAGTGGCCTCACCAGGAGCCCTGGGCACAGGTACAGGCAGCTGCCCTCAGCCCTGCCCTCAGCCCTGCCCATCGTGCTCCGCTGCAGCCAGACATCCCTCCCCTTCTTCTCCCTGCAGTGCCATCCACAGGACGAGGGAGGAGGAGAAGGAGGAGGAGAAGGGAATCTTGGCATTGACCCTCCTCTCTGGGACAGCTTCTTGTTCATGGAGAGGGAGGTAGGGTTGTCTGTGCAGGGCCAGGAGACTTTGATGATCCTTGTGAATCCCTTCTACCTCAGGATATTCTATTCTATTTGATTCGATTCGATTTGATTCTGATTCTAATTCTGATTCTGATTCTAATTCCCTGCTGTTTTGGATGGGTTGCTGGGCTCTGCTCTGGTTGCAATAGCCAGCTGCATCAATACCAGCTTTCCTGCTCTGCCACGGGTGCTCAGGACCTTCCTTGTGCTGGCCACTGATGATGTTGCTGATGGGAAGGGTCTGTCTCAGCCTCCCCTGTTTGCAAGTCCCAAAGCAGCTGTGGCTTTGGTAAGCTGGGCTTACAAAAATAAAGAGGAAGAGTGCCTTTTTGCACAGGCAGACAGTGATAGGACAAGAGGGAATGATTTTAAACTAAATGAGGAGAGATTTAGATTAGGTGTTAGGAAGAATTTTTTCCCTGTGAGGGTGGTGAAACCCTGGCACAGGTTGCCCAGAGAAGCTGTGGCTGCCCCATCCCTGGGAGTGTCCAAGGCCAGGAGAGTGGAAGGTGTCCCTGCCCATGGCAGGGGAGGTGGTGGAATCTAACCTAACCCTTTTCTGTCTCAGTTTAAACCCAGTTTAACTTTTTCCTTGCTGGTTGGAGCAGCAAAGAGCACCCCTATGCTGAGCTGGAGATCTGCCATCTTCCAGGACAAATGCCTCCCAGCTCCTGGGCTGCCCCAAGGACAGGCAGCAGTGCCCCAGGACAAACCCATCAGCGGGTGGGTGTGGAGCTGGACCTTCAGCATCTGTGTGTGGGGAGGCAAAGGACGTGGGGAGGGCAGGCGGGTGCAGGTGGCACCGCACCGTGGAAAGGTTTGGGAGTAACCCCGGAGCCTCGGGCACCTCACCCCCTCTGCAGGAGCAGATGGAACTCGTTTTTCCACCGAGGAGTGTCCGGACGCGGCTGTCGGACCGGCCCCAGCCCGTGCTGCGGTTTGACGTGCCTCTGACAGCCCCGTTCCGCAGCCCTGGGGCCGGCGAGGGCAGCTCGGAGCCCCGGCACGGCGCTGCCACTGACTCCGAGAGCTCTGCCCCCGCATCCACACCAGCGCCTGTCCGTCAGCCCCTTCCCACGGGGGTTTCGCCGCCCCGGCCCGCGCCGAGCCCGCTGATTTTGAGAGGGATGTCCAGGGAAGCTCTGACAGCCCGTTTCAGGGGAAGGGGCCGTGGGGGCCCACGGCATCTCACTGCAGTGCTTGAAACACTTGTCCGCCCCTCCACCCCTCCCCTCCCAGCTTGCTGAGCCCGTGGGGATGCTGTGAGCTGAGCTCAGCACCCACAGCACAGCTCGGCAGCCAGGCCAGCCTGCAGCCCACCCGGTGTGCTGCTTTCTCCTCCCAGCATCACCTCTGCTCACCAGGGCCCTCGGGGTTCTGGAAACACTCAGCTCTGAGCTGTGGGGGTGCTGCTCTGCTTTCCCAGGGGCTCAGAAAAACTGGGATGTGTCTCTAAAAAACCCCGACAGCTCCTGTCCTTTCTCCCCCTCCACCTGTTGGAGGAGGGAACACCTTTGTGGGAAAGCCAACAGCTCTGTGCTCGAGTGGGACAGACTGAAGATAATACTAGAGCTACAGGGACATTACTTCTGACAAATCAGACTTCTGACTCCAGCCTAAAGCTGATTGCTCTCTGTTGCTGTTCCCATGCACAGTAACACTGCAGTGCCTTCCCCCTGCCCCGGGGTGATAACAGAGCAGACGCTGCAGGGAAGGACATGGGGTCAGTGGATCCATCAGGGCCATGCAGAGAGTCCCTGGCCCAGTCCTTAACTTCACCCAGTTTATTCAGTCATTTTCATTCAATAACTTCTGGGGTAGCAGCATTTTCTTCTGGGTAGAAGGAAAATATGGTTCTGGAAGCCATCAACTTTGTTAATGTTACAGATGGTCTGCTGTGTAAGACTGAGCTTCCCACACAAGTGGGGAGATCCAATCTTTACTTGGCTGGTCAGAGCCTGGTACACTTCACTCCAATGTGCCTCAGCTCTGCAGGCAACCTCTTTTATGGGATTTTGGCCTGATTGGAGCAACCCACCTTCCTAATCCAAGGACCTGGTATAAGGCCAAGACAGCCTGGAGTCTTCTGGAGCTTGGGAAGAGCTGAGAAGCCAAATTTCTACTCTCTCTAAGGTTGGGGCACACCTCAAGTATGATCCCAACTCCAGAGCGATCTTCTGAGTTTGGTCTCCACACCTGCCCTCTCAGGGACCTCACAGGGACAAAATCTGTCTCTCCAAGCCCTGCAGAAGGGTGATCTGCTGCACAAGGCTCTGTATTCAGGGCTCACAAGCACTGCCCACGGGTGCCCAGCCATGCATCTGGGAGAAACATCTGCTGGAGCTCAGCCTGGAGAGGCAGAAGTTGAATCCTCTCGGGAAGAGGGAGGTGTGGCATTATCTGCCCCACACCACGTGTTGGTTTGCTGGTCACTTGTGCTGCTGTAGCCCAGGAGTGTTTCTCCTCTTGATGTGCTCCTTCAGCTGCTGGAGTGCAGCCTGGTCCATGGGAGGATGCTGGAGCTCCCTCGGAGATGGACTTCTCCGGCACAGGGAGAGAGCTTCAGGCAGCTTTCTCACAGCCACTCTAAGTGGTAAAAAGGCAGGTGTCAAGGCCTTATTTTTGCCACTGGCTCTGAAGCATTTGATTTCTCTGGTAGCTTTCAGTTGACTGGGGCTGAGGAAGGCAATTACGACCGTCGTGGCACGTGGGAACGCCCTGGGGAAAAAACAGAATGTAAGAAAGACGTGGTTTAATCAGAGAGGACTGAAAGAAAGAGGATCTCAGAAGAGCTGGTGGCTGAGGTGTGGCTGGAGAACAGGCAGCTTAGAGTGAGGCAGAGGCAGCAAGCAATGTCTGGTGCCGGGCAGAGCAATTAGAATTTGCTGGGCGGCAGAAGTCGCTCCTGTCCAGTGACACCTTTGAAGGGTGAGCAGCACAGAGCCTTCACAGGCACGGCTGAAAACACTTGACAGCGGCAGAGTGACCCGTGGCAGAGGTGAGAGCAGATCTGAGGGCAGGGATGAAGCCAGCACAGCACCTGGATGCTGCATGGGCTGTGATAAGCACCGAAAGCAAAGGGCCCGTGGCTGGGGGAGGCGGTGAATGCAGGAGCCTGCAAGCACCAGCAGATGCACGGGCAGGATAAAGAAGAAAGTGACCATGCTATTAGCTCAGATGAGTTCTTCAAAACAGGAAGGGAAAGGGCTGCTGCAGAAGGCAAATGGACTCTAAATCTCCAGGTCAAAGCAACTTGCTTTACTTTGAATACAGATATTTGAGAGCAAACCAGAAAGTATCTCTACAAAAGGAGCCACCTCTGAGAGTGGTGAAGAGACTTGTCTCTGCTACGTGGGAATATTACCTGAGTGTGCCACTGACCAGATAAGAACTTATTTCTGCTAACATCAGCACCTGAGAGCTGTAACTGGACAACCAAAAGTGTGAAACATGTCAGGGAATGTCCTCCTGCGTAGACAGATGAAAGGAACAAGGGACACAGAGTCTGCTGCAAAGCTCTCGTGGCCAGACTGGGATGAGAGACCTCCGGGGCATGCACAGTCAGAGGTGCAACTGATAGCAGAGCTGCCTTCAAAGGGAAACTATTGCCTAAATTAGGGCACCTCGAGACCCCAGGCACTCTGTTATGGAGGACGATTACTATCCTGTTGAGAAGTCTTTCTGAGGAGAGCTTGGAAAGAAGGTATGGACCTTGGGGTGGTGCCTTAGTGGGCTGAACTGCCCGAGCAGGAGACAGGGTCTTGCCTTGCAGGCAGAGCAAAGCCTTGGGTGGGCTCTTGGCAGTGCCTGGTGCCCCGTGGGACCTCACACAGCACAGCAGGGCCCGTGCAGGGGCTGCTGACAGCGCGTGAGGAGCTTTGCTGCAGCGTCCTCGGGGTGGGGTACTGGAGAGGAGGACAGCCATAGGGCAGATGGAGTGATGAAATCAGCTCTGCTTGGGGCTCTGTTTACTTTGCTTTATGGAGGGACTGTTTCCAGAGACAGAATGGCAAAATCTGTGTATATTTAAAAATTAGAGACAGCTTGCTGTCAGTCAGAGCAAGAGGAAGATGACTGTGGAGTGTCTGTGCCTATTCCTGGGCACTTCTCTCAGGCCCTGCAATATCTGGGGCTTGATGACACACCCATCTGAAGCCACTTGGCTTCGATTTAGCCCAAATTTCCCAAACCAGAGGAGAAATAAACTTCCCCCATGCTGCAGGTTAGGAAAATCCCACAATGTTTGGAAATGTGGCACAGGTAAAAAGCGATGCCAGAATCTGGCAGTGTGCTCCCCTGCTCCAGACCTGGCTGCTGATCCCACTGCCTTCAGCTGAGCAGGCAGCAGCACAACACAATGTGGCCAAGCCCTTGAAGACTATCCAGGGAAAAAGCTGGTATCTAAACCTGGAGCTGTGATGTGACCCAGACCTTACTCCTCTACATGTGAAATACACACCGTGTCCTCCCTGACATTTCACCACCTTCCCCTGAAACATAGATTACATTTAAGACAATTTCCAAGCGAATCTGTTAATTATTTCCTGAGACAGTATTAATTGAATACACCCTCTTCACAAAATTTCAATTTGTTTGTTCATCTTCTGCTGACCCTTGAACCGACAAAGGGCTTTTCAGTGACCCCTCACGTCCCACAGGGAGTTCAATCTCCGTGAAATAAGGCGGAGGGGTAGATGTTTGGAGAAATTAGGCTGCAATTCTGCAAGGTTATCCAAGGTAACCACGTTATTTATAGCTTTCTGTAATAGCCAGGCCTGGGTGCGTGGCTTCAGCTCTCCCTAAATATTCCAGCATCCAACATCCCACAGAAAGGGATGCTCCTGGGCAGGGGGCAGGCTCCACACCACACACACCCAGACCTATGCTGGGTAATAAATAGGCCCAGCTGGTGGCACTGTCGCTGCTACAGCTGAACTTTGTCATCAGGCAGAGCAAATATTAAACCTGAAGCTGCAGCTGGGGATCCCGGGATCTGCACAGGAAACCCCCTCTCTGGGTTCTGGAGTGGCTGTGGGTGTCCCCATTTGTTTTACTTATTGTTCCCCCATCACGTTTTAAAAGCAAATTTTGTTTGGTTGTTTTTACAGCATCCAAATTAATTTTGGACAGAGTCTTATTGTCAGCTTTCAAAAGGATTATGCCTGGGTCTGCCCAGCTCTGTAATTAAGTCTCTTTGAGATTTCCACTTCCAGCAGAAACAATGTGCTGACAGTCTGGGCAGCATCAGAGCGTTCTGTTGGCTGTGCAAGGGGTGCCTGAGATGGGGCTGGAGGTGTTTTCTGCCCACCTTGTTTCTATGCCCTTTGCACCAGCAGTTTGGGGCCAAGCTGAGATCCTTAGCTTGGAGTGGCAGAGGCTGGGGATGCCAGAGGGTGTTAGCTCTTGCTGTAATATACTTCCAAGGCAAGCTGCATGACTCTGGAAGTGTTGTCCTGTTTCCTTTCTATTTCATGACAGTGTCCAGAGATGGGCTTAACTATTTTGGTCCAGAAACCACAAGAAGAAATAACCATGGACGTGCCCTGTTTGATCTTGTGGAGGATCTGTGTCCCATAGCAGGACTGGCAGGGCTTTTGGGTGCCTTGGACAGCACTTGTTGCTGCTGGAGAAGCCTGATGGTTCAGGCAGGGTGGAGTCGAGCTGGTACCTACCAGGGATCAAAGCAAACCTCTGAGCAACCTGGTCTAGTGCAAGGTGTCCTTGCCCACGGCAGGGGGTTGGAACAAGATGAGCTTTAAGGTCCCTCCCAAGCCAAACCATTCTGGGAGCTTTTGAAGGAGGTGACTGGCTCTGCGAGCAGAGGAGGCAGTGGTGGGTGGCAGGGGATGGGGATGGAGGTGCCACAGCCATCTGGCAGACACAAAGCTGTTCATCTGTCCATGAGGGATGAAGCCCCAGAGACTGGACAGAACAAACCAGGCACAAGAAAGGAAAGAGCAAGGACAGAGGGGAGTGAAGGGGGGAAAAAAAGAAAAGTGTGGAATAAATTGAGAGGAAAGAAACACAAGCTGGGTCCAAGACACACACAGGGATTAGCCCAGAGCAGGGTGATGCCCATGTGTGAGGGGTAGTGAGCTTGTGAGGGGTTGCAGACTCAGCTGTCCTGCAGGGACCCTGTGTTTTCCCAAAGTCTGAGCATTTCAAACCAACTGCTTAGCCCACAAAGGCTTTCCCTTTGGCGATATCGGAGCTACCGGGCTCTGGAGACCGGGGTTAAACACATGCCGTGCTGTCTGGGCTCCTGACAGCCCCTGCTTTATTAGCTCCAGCTAATTTCTGTTTGTTTGTACCAGCCTTTCCCCAGAGAGCTCTGGGGCTGTCCCTGTGTCCCTTTCTTTTCCAACTGTGTGTATGTTTGATGGGGGTCACCTGCCTTCCTCCACGGCTGCTGTCTCTCACAGATGCCATGGGCAGCATTATGTTATTTTTGGGTGCTTTCAAGCCTCAGATCCTGGAGGCCTGTGGTTATAGAAGGCTTTGGCCTCTGTGACCATGCAGAACAGAGCCAAGGTTAGAAACTGGAAGGCAAAGGAGAGATAGAAGAGCAGTGAGGTATGTTTGTAGCTCTTGTGCCATTCTGGCACCTGATTTATGGGTTTTGTTTTGTGATGTGCCTTTGAACTGGTGGGACTTGACTGTGTTGCACCTCTGCTTCTTCAGCCAGCAAAGCATCACTGCTTGCCCCCGTGTGGTCCCAGCCATGCTGTGAGCTCATGCTGTGGCACTGAATGCTTGTGATGGTTTCCTCCAGCATTCCTAATATTATTGTCCCCATTTGGGAAGCTGAGGGACGGTCCCTGAGGTCATTACAGCACTGGGTGCAGAGGTGGGGCAAAGCTACTCCCTTCAGGCAGGGCACAGGAGCATTTTTGTCCATGCTTGGAGATGCCTGGGCATCACCAGGGCTTACTGCCATGTACATTTCACCAGCATAGCCCATCCCTCACCATCCTTCAGGTGATGCTTCCACAGCTTGGGCCTGGGGCTGCTGTGGTGATTTCACTTGGGCTAAACTTCTGACTGCTCATCCCCATCTCCTCTCAGGACCAGACTACCCCGCCAAGGCATGATCTTACGTCTCCTTTTGGGTAGCAGGGGATGGGAGAAGCTGGCACAAAACTCACGGTCCCTGGGAGACTCTTGCTTTGCTTCTCTGTACAGCCCTGGTCCCTGACAGCTCCACAGTCACTGTGTGCCCACCTTAGGCAGAAAAGACTTAGTTTCACTTCAGCAAGACAGAAAATAGGCAAGAAGGGAAGAGCAACCCCAGCGCTCTTGGATAAAAGGACATTAATGTCGTTAATATCCAGCAATCAGAATTTCTTAGAGAGAGAACGGTGCTGCATCCCCTTCCCTCCTGCTCATCCTCTGCTTGTTTAATGAAAATCAGAGACAGCCTTTAAAGAGCTGCTTAGCATTTCAATACGTTTAATATCCTCACTGATAAGGGAACGATGGATATTACCAAAAGGCCGTTCTTAAACTCTCCCCTCCTGCAGCCCCGTGCTCCTGGCTCGTGTTTGTCTCAATTCCAATTCCAAACTGTCTCCTTCAATGAGGAAAAATTATGATAAGATTGTTATTTTTTTTTTAATATAAAGGATATTAATACACGGCATTTCTGATAATGACAAGGAGGAGAGGCACGCCAGGCCACCCCAGCCTTGACCTGAATTGATCAGGTGCTGATTGCTCAGCTGGCCAGTGGCTCCCACAGCCATCTGTAGGGGGTTTCTGTGGCTGGGTTTTGGTACCTGGTTGGGGGGCTACAGGGGTGGTTTCTGTCAGAGGCTGCTGGAAGCTCCCCTCGTCCCATGGAGCCAATGCCAGCTGCTCCAGGACGGCATTCCTGCCACTGGCCAAGGCCAAGCCAACTAGGAGTGATGGTAAAGCCTCTGTGAGAACATATTTCAGAAAAGAAGGTGGTTGCACAGAAAGAATTCCGGCCAGGGAAGAGCAGAGTGAGAACATGGGAACGACAAGGTAGACCCCAAGGTCAGTGCAGGAGGGGGAGGAGGTTCTCCAGGCTCTGGAGCTGTGGCCTCTGCAACCCATGGGGCAGAGCAGGCTGGGGCAGCTGTGCCCCTGCAGCCTGTGGGGGAACATTGGGGTGTAGAGACCCCCCTGCAGCCCCTGGGGGAGTATGGGGGTGCAGAGACCCCCCTGCAGCCGCTGGAGGCTCCCATGCTGGAGCAGGTGGATGCAGGAAGGAGGCTGTGACCCCGTGGGAGGCCCAGGATGGAACAGGGTCCTGCAGGAGACCTGTGGCCCATGGAGAGGGAAGTCCAGGCTGGAGAAGGTTTCTCCCAGGCAGGACTCGTGGCCCTGTGGAGGATCCACCCCATGCAGGGGAAGGTGTTTTTAAGACTGCTTTATTTCTCATTCTTTGGCTCTTGCCCTGTTAGCAATAAATTTAAGTACTATCCCCACTTTGAGTCTGTTTTGCCCATGCAGGTGATCAGTCACTGACCTCTCCCAGCTCTTATCTCTACTCAGGAATCCTTGGCTGGTTTTTTTTCTCTCTCTCCTCTGTCCAGTTGCAGAGGCAGAGTGAGAGGGCAGCTTTAGTGGGTACCTGGCATCTGGCTAGGGTCAACCCACTACACCATCCCTCATCAGGACTAACACCAAGGGCTGGCCCTCTCCCTGGCATTAATGGAAGCAACCTGCCTGTGGCAACAAGGGAGGGAACAGCACCCTCCACCTGGCCATGCTGAAGGACTAAGGGAGATCTTCAGCTGTGTCATCTCACAAGGAATTACAGAGATGTAGCACTCTGATTGCTCCAGGTGAATTGCTATATGGATGTAGATAACCTGTCAGAATGGTTATGGATGAAGAGGTGCCAGGGGTTACACAGACCTGCAGCAGAGCTCTGCTCCCTGCCCTGAGTATCCTCTTTCCCACAGGGGAGCAAGGGGGTCCTGGCTCTGCTGGTGTCCTGACACAGAATGGGTGTGGAGAAGGTACCACTGCCTTGATAACTGCCACCCATGCTGCCTCCAGCAGCCTTGGCCTCAAGGGATGTGGCCCTGCAAATGCTCCAGGAGAGCAGGAGTGCCTGGATGTGCTGGGGAAGCACCAGAGGCAGGGCTGCCCTCCACAGCCCAGGCAGAGATTTGCTGTGGCAGGGATTTGCTTTGGCAGGGCTGCTGTGGGCAATCCCTGGGTGCAAAGGGCAACAAACCACTCAGGTCTGAGCTGCTGAGTTGGCAAGAAGGCTGTGGCCTCCCTGCTAAATGCACAGTGCCCTGGGTGGGGCTAAAAGGGGGTGCAGCCAAGCTTGGCTCCCCTCCTTCGCTGATCCTCCCTGTCTGAGCTGTGCTCTCCTCTCTCCGCAGCATCTATAAATATCCTTCCCATCTCCGTGACAGCTCGGTGTGGGACCACAGCTGAGGGACGTGGCAAGAGACTCGCCAAGGAGCCGAGGCAGCAGCATTCAGCAAGGTGGGGGAGGCACATGGTAGACCCTGACCAGCTCAGGCCAAGGGAGAACCGACCGGGAGCCTGGGGAGGGATTCAGGTGAGCAGAGGGGCCAGGGATCCTGCCATGATGCCCTCCATGATGCTCTTTCCTGGCCTCTTTGGGGTTCCTGGGATGCCTTGTGGCTGCACATGGATCCCAGCATGGAAGGGGTCTGCATCCCCAGCCAGGAGCATCCCAGGCTCTCTCTCAAGTGTTTGAATCTGTACCAGCTCCAACGCCCCCGACAGTGCCCAGCCTCCATGCACAGGCACTGATTGTGCACACGAGGCACATCCTGACCACAAAACCAAGTGTCCAGGGAAACCAGGATGTCTGCCCCTACTCCCAGACCCCTCAGTGCCTCCTGTGTGTGCACTGCATCACAGTACACAGTTCACACCGCCCCAGCACCCCTCTGCATCCCACTACACATCATCCTCTCTTCCCGGAGCTGACAGTGTATCTGAGAGGCCTTCCACTCCCTGGGGTGGATTTGGGGCAAGATACTCTGGAGTCACTGTGTCTTGGCTCCTGCAAAGCTGCCTTATGCTCTGTGATAGTGCTCAACCAGCACAGCTCCTCTGGGATGGTGGGTCACAGCAAAGCCAAAAGCTGTGGGGAGGTTCATCACCTGGTAGCCCTTGTCACCTTTGCAAGACTGGAGGACCCACATTCCTGCGACACAGGAGGCTGGGATGGCATCAAGGGAGTGGAGAGAGCCCGTGTGGACAACTGGGATGTGCTGAAGATCTGCAGGGTTAATCCGTTGCTTTGGAGCACAGCACTGGGAGCACTGCAAGGCCAAAACTGGCTTCTGCCTCCCCAGAGCTTTGTTTCCAGAGCTTGGGACTGCGATCACAGTCATAGAACTGTTTGTGTTGAAAGGGACCTTAAAAACCATCTCATTCCAAACACCACTCAACAGACCAGGTTGCTCCATCTCATTCCAAACACCACTCAGCAGACCAGGTTGCTCCAAGCCCTGTCCAACCTGACCTTGAGCAGTTCCAGGGATGGGGCAGCCACAGCTTATCTGGGTAACCTGTGCCAGGGCCTCCCCACCCTCACAAGGAAGAATTTCTTCCCAATATCCCATCTAACCCTGCCCTCTGGCAGTGGGAATCCATTCCCTGTGTCCTGTCCCTCCATCCCTTGTCCCAAGTCCCTCTCCAGCTCTCTTGGAGCACCTTTAGGCACTGGAAGGTTCTCTAAGGTCCCTCCAGAGCCTTCTCTTCTTCAGGCTGAACACCTCCAGCTCTCCCAGCCTGTGTCTGTAGCAGAGGGGCTTCAGCCTTGGGGCATCTTTGTGGTCCCTTCTGGACCTGCTCCAACAGGTTCACATCATTTTGATATTGGAGCCCCAGAGCTGGAGGCAGGTAGAATATCACAAGAGCCAAGTGGAAGATGGTGGCAGTGGGAATGCTGTCCCTCTGGCACGCCTGGCTCTGCCTGGGCACTGGGAACAGAGGGCTGAAGAATCCAGCACTGAGCTGTGACAAGCCCTTTCAGCAGGAGGAGATGTCCAGGTCAGAGTAGCAATGTGATAGCTGGTAGAAAATCTGCTCTCCCCACCAGCTGACGGGGTGCAACTACTGGAGCATCACCTGGGGCTTCCTGGCGGCTTGGCGTGATTTGGGAGACCACCAGCCCTGACCCCTTTGGCCCAAGGTCCTCTGCAAAGATCGCTGTGTAGCTGCACTCCCGGCCCCACAGCACAGCCCAGCCTCTCTGCCAGCTGCCTTGGGAATGTCTGGCGTCCTCCCGAGCCACAGCTGTGTCCCTGCCCCAGCCGCTCTGCGAGCCCAGCCCGTGATACCGCTGATGACAGGATCTCTCCAGCTCTGTCTCCGGACGGAGAGCTTCCCAGGCAGGCAGGGATAAAAACCTGGAGGGACCTGAGGCCCTGTGCTGTTCCCAGGTCCTGGTGATGAGTGGTGCAGACGTGTCCCTGCAGGCACAATCCTCATCCCTTCTGAATGAGGAATTGTTGCCACCACGTGCTGCGAGTTGGGCAGGAGGCCCCTCTCAGTCCAGCGAGCAGGAAAGCTCCTGGGGGTGCCATGGGGGTGCCCCGGCGTGGGGTGCAGCATCTCCAGGGGAGCACACTGGCACACGGGGTGGAATGGAGGGTGTGCAACACCCCCTCCCTCCCTGACCCCACTGAGCTGAGGTGAGCTTTATCCAAGGGCAGAGAGACATTAGAGATGCTCATCCTGCCCCATGTGCCTCCTCCTGGGGTGAGCTCCTGGGGCAGGGGAGAGCTGCAACTACACATCAGCCACAAGCGCAGCAAGAGGAAGGAGCAAACAGCCCCCTGCACATGGCATAGGTGGGAGTCAGCATCTGTGGTTACCACAGGCAGGTATTAGTGATTGTTCAGCATTTAGATGGGGAAGCAGTCGTGGCCGCTGTAGGGGGCCTGTTGACAGATGTCGAGTGTTTAATGCTGAGCAAGGTACTCACCTGGCTCGGCAACTCTGGTGGCTTCAAGCAGAAGGGATGCGGAGGCTGTGGGAAGGATGCCCTGTGCTCCCCAGGAAGCCCAGACCCCCCTGTCACAGGGCATCCTTGCCCACTGCCTGGCCTTTTATGCGCCTGGCACAACTGCTTTGTCCTCCAAAACTGCTTTGGAAAGGCTTGACCCTCTCTCAGGTGGCCAACGCGGCTGTAAACAGGGTGTTGTCAGTCCTGGCCCTGCTGTCCCCTGCTCCCACTGCCCCAAAGTCAAGGGCGAGCAGAGAGTGTCTATCCCAGAACGATGTGGCACGGAAAGCATCGGGGGGGGGGGGGTGTCCTGCCTGCCTTCCCCAGACATGCAAGGGGAGCACTTACAAGGGGTTTTTTCCTCTCTGTGCACACCGGGACGGACGGGTAACCCCGTCCCCTTCACACCTGACCCCGACCGAGCGCGGAGCTCCCTCCCGCATGGGCTGCAAGTTTCGTGTCTCGCCGCAGCCGGCCGAGAGCAGCGAAGAGGGATGGGCGGCAAGGGGAGCAGCGGGGACCGCCGGAGTACCGAGAGGGCGGGAGGATGAGTGAAAGTGGGGAGCAGGAGCCCGAGTCGGATGCTGGGTCTGGGTCCAGCGTGCGCCTGTGGCGCGGGAAGGGGGGCTCGCTGCAGAGCCCACCCAGCCCATTGGCTTGCGAGCGGTGACGGGCAGGCTGCTCCCTCCCTGCTCGCCTGTGTGGCTGCGAGCAATGTGCGCAAAGTGCCTTTGCATTAGCCGGTGAGTGCCGTAGCTCTGGACAGAGGTAGCTCGCTCGCAGAGGTGCCGGGACGACAGAGGTGGCCCTGTCCCGCGCCCGGTGGCCCCGCCGGACCATGGCATGGGCACAGGGGTGTCTGACATCCTCGCTCTCCATCGTCATCGCGCTGGCTGCCTGCCTCTCTGCCACCACCAGCGAAGGTAGGAACCGGGGCGGCCCTGGAGCGACGGGGCAGTGTTGGGGGGACCCACGAGATCGCTGCGGCTCTTTGGATGTGTCCGCACGGGCTTAGCTCTGCCGGGTTTGGCTTCTCCCTGCTCCCAAGGGAACGCAGCTCCAGGTTCCTGCCTGACTGAGTTTGCTGATCCTGGAGCTTTTGCACCAGAGGCAAAACTTTGGAGCTGGGCAGGAGGACCTGATTCTGCAGCAATGCCGGCAGCGTTGCCTCCCCTCCTGCCAGGGCTCTGCTGCAGCACGCAGGGGTGGCTGCAGAAGGGACAGGGACACCGGCACCAGCTCAGCCATGGCGATCCCCGCCACCGGAGCTGGCAGCAGGGCCGTGCGTGTTGGCCGAGCAGTGCAGGCTGGGATGGAGCGAGTGGGTGGGCACGGGAAGGTGTGCAGAGGATGCAGGGAGCTGGAAAGGGCACTCAGGTGGGAAACTTCTCGTGAGAGAAAGGGCTGGAAACTTCTGAAGTGGAAAGCAGGGATGCAGCCAGGGATCCTCTCCCGACATCTTGGTGTCAGCCCTGTCAGGCCTGCTCCCTCCACCCGGTTGCTCTGCCCTGCTGCTGGCTGCCCTCGTCCCTGGCCTTTGTCCACGTCCCTACTCTGGTGTTTCAGGCCCCCCTCAGCTTCAGCAGTGCTGCTCCTGCTCCTGCCACCCACCCGTTCTCCTGCCTCTCCTCCACGCTGGCAGCAGCGGCACGGCTGCTTCCCGGGTCTGCTGATCTCCATCACCAGAGATCTGCCGTTCCCGCTCCCGAGCGTGTCCTTGGCACTGGCAGCAGCATCCTTCCTCCCTTCTGCTGTGCCTGAGAGCCACGGCACAGCCCTCTGCAGCGAGCCCTGGGGCTGGTGTGCCTACTCCGTGCTGGCAGTGGCACCTCTCCCTTACCCTGCCCCGGCATCCCTGCCATCCTTCTGGTGTGCTGAGGCCCGTGGGCTGGCACTGCTGTGCCTTGTGCTCTGTGTGGTGCCCCGCTGGGCCGGCTCCTTGTGCTTACTGTCGTCTTCCAACACACACACCAGCACCTTCCTCACTTCTGTTCCCCGTTCCCAGCTATTTGCTGGTCCTAACCCTGTTTTCTGCCTGCTTCCTGGCCCTCTCCCTGCTCCTTTCCCCATCAGCTTTCCTGCCTGTGCAGGGAGACTGCATTGGGGTCTCACTGCTGGGCATGGGCTCTGAGGGTGCAGGATGGGGCCCCAGCACCCTGACAAGTCCAGCCCTTGCTTAGCTTCTGCTCTGTGATGCAGGATGCTTCCCCGTGCCCCAAGCCCTGGGCAGAGAGCGGTGTAGAATGCTGCCCATGCTGCCCTGGGAGCTGCAGCCCCACAAAGCCAAACAGCCCTGCTTGGACTTGGCAGACCTTGGGCATGGACACGACGGGCTGGGGTCTCTTTGCTGTCCTCTGCAGAGATGATCACTGGCTGCTGGGGTGGGTTTTATGGTGTCCGCATGGACAGCCAGGCCTCGGCTACTGTGTGCCTGTCCCCAGCCAGGAAAGACCTGGGCTTCCCACAGGACTTGGAAAAGAAAGCTTTCCCCAGTAACAGACTTGGTCAGGGGATGGATGGGGCTGGGGATGAGCCGGGCTCTGGGACAGACCAAGCAGGCTGGATCTGGGTTAGGCTGGGCCGAAGGTGCTCGGTGGCATCAGGAAAAATCACGGGACCCTCCAGAAAGCCGTTGGTGCTCCATCCTCCACCCTCCGCCCGTGAAGATGCTCCTGGCCCTGTGGATGCTGTGGATCCCGTGCCGTGGGACGGGGCAGCTCAGTGCCAGCCGGGCCCCACAGTGCGGGTGGCGGAGCTGGGGACGCGGCTGCAGGCTCCTGCCGACTCCCAGCGTCCCGGCGTGCTGGGACGGGCTGGCAGCAGCACCCTGGCACGGGGATGGGGCTGGAAAAACGTGGGGAGACGCTGCAAAGCGCAGCCCAGCCCTGGGGTCTCCCCAGTCCGGCCGTGCCAGGCTTGGCCACCCCGTTCCCACCGCACGTGGTGCGTGCGGGCACGGTGTGAGGGCGTAGCCGTGGCACGAGGGGTGCCCCCGCTGCCCATCACCTCCTCCTCTGCTCCCACGGCCTCTCCGTGCCCCGCATCCCTGGCTGCGCTCCCCGGGCAAAACCCGACGCTGGTTTGAGAACCACAGGGTAGAAAATTACAGCCGCAAAGCGGATTTCAGGCCGGGCGTGCTGCGCTTCGCGTGCGCGCGTTGGGAGGCAATTTGAGTGTAAAAAACAGGTATTAACCCCCAAAAAACATGGGCCTCGATCCTGGGGGTTTTTTTCCCCTCTTCCAAGAGCTCCCAGTGCCTTTCTCTTTCCTGAAAGATTTGTTCCAAGAAGTTTTAAGCTCGTATTTATTTTATTCCTTTCGGTCTTGCCTGCGGTGGGTGCCCAAGAAAGGGAAAAGGGAACGACCATTCCGTGGGAAATCCCCCATTTCGGCACAGCAGCCATTGCAAAATGCATCGAAAGCCAAAAATCAGATTTTTTTTTTTTTTTTTTTAATAGATTAGTGAAAATTTGCAGGATGTGGAAGATTTTTATTTGGAGCACTGCAAAAAAAGATTTGTCTGAAATTGTTAAATTGCTTTAGAGCAGGGAAGTATAAAAGTTATTTTCAATAATATGAAGATAGCGTGAGAGACTAAAATATTTGCACTATTGCACACTGAGTTGCACAGGTGAAAATATGAATTTTATATGATACCACAAATTGAAGTTAAATAATAAAATCTGAAATATCTTTGTTGCATTGAAAGAAAAATCAGACGAGCAGAAATTACCACATTTGGAGCTTGGGCAAGGGGTAATAAATTCATATTTTCTGCCCCAAAAATGGCACATGAATGCTGCTGCTGGGGTCTGCTGCCTCCGAGGCGATGCCACAGCGCAGACCCCATGGCCTGTGGGTGAGCTTGGGTGGGACTGCCATGGGGACTTGGTGCAGCAGGAAAGGGGGATGTGGGGACATCTCCCCCGGCGTTTTGGGGCATGTAGGTCCATTTGAGCGGGTGACAGGGATGGGGGGATGTACAGGGGGAGGATGCAGAGCCGATGACAAGGGGATGCTTGGCTTCTTCTCGCTCCATGGGCTTGGGGATGGAGGTGTTTTGTTCCTCCACTCAACGGGGATGGAGTGTGGGAGAGCACCGGGATCCTCAGGAAAACCCAGCCGCTTGCCGCGCTGCCGAAATGGGGGCCAGAGGAAGGGGCCGTGGCGGCCTCCCCCACTAATCTCTCTTTGTAATCTCATTAATTGCCCCTCTGCTCAAACAGAAAAACTCATCTGCACATTTATTCAGGGCTACTTTCCTACCCCTCTGCAGCAATGCTGAAGTCGGGGCTGCGGGAGAGGCAAAGCGCTGAAAGGGAGAGGAAATCGCCTTTTCCGTGTTCAAAAGGCTGTGGGGATGTGTGTTCCTCTCTAAGAATAGGAAACAAGAGAGTTTAGGCATACAGACTTTTGGTGATGGGAGATGGAGAAGCATTAGTTTAAAACGGTGAATCGATCCGGGCTATGTTTGTAAAAAAAAAAAAAAAAGAAAGAAATTTTGGGGGTGTTTAATTTTTTTTATTTCTCCCAAAATGCTGACATAAAGCCAATACTTGCACCATTTTAGGTAGGCTCACAGGGATATGTTTCTGGTGTTATCTTCGTTTCCATCTTTCTTGTGTTAACAGCTTATAAAATTTCTGAAAATCAAGCCCCTGAATTTGCAGGAAAAAACATAACACAACGGTGCACAAAACACACCTGCCCTGTGAGGTTTTCCACTCTCCCCAAATTCTTGTTTCCTGAAATTGCGAGGGGTTTGTTCCCAGTGAAAATAAACAGGCACCCATTTTGGTGACGGTGAGAATGGATCTGATGAAGCCAAATTTAAGCACAAGCAAAAACCCAGTGAATTGTTACAGGGAGGAAAGGATTCCCTGTTTGTTATTTTCGTAGTTTTTTTCGCTGGCTGAGAAATGATTAGAAAAAATATTTTACCCAAAAGGAAAAGCGACAACCCGGCAGCAAAAGCCCCAAAAGATGCTCAGGGAGAGAGGGAGGCAGGGAGGGAAGGAGAGAGGTTCATCCCACGCATCCTGCCTGGGTTGGTGAGCGGGTCCTGGCGGGCGGGACGTGGGCAAGCGTGGGTTTCACTGAGACATCCCGACAACTCTGCTCTTTGTTCCACCCGTGTCCTGTGTTCCGCCCGTCCTCGCTGGCAGCCTTTGGTGCTGCCTTTATCTCCAGGGGAACATCCATTCATATGATAACTCTATTCATACCCTGACAGTTTTTGATAGTTCATTCACCCAACCCAGCCTGTTTGCCTGGCCAACACTCAAGATGATTCCTCTGACACAGGGAAGCGATTAACCCCTTCGGCCCCGCTGGTTCAAAAGTGAGTGGTGGGATCAGCCGGGCGTATTTCCTTCAAAACTAAACAAAACCCCCCATATCTTGCCTGCACCGATGTGTGGCACTCAGGATCATAAATAAAAACATAAGATGTAACTCCTTAATTAATCAGATCCAGGCATGCCAATAAAGCCTAATGAAGTGTGTTTGGCCCAGGGATTGAGTCCAGAAAAGTATTCACCTTTTATCTAAAGGCATCGGCAAAAGCAGACCCAGCCCTGCCTTTAATAATCCCTTCCAAGGGCTCATCAGTCCCAGCCTTTAAAGACTGGCCCCCTCTTTCCCTAATACAAATTTGCCTGGCTTCCCCTTCCAGCCATTTGTTCTTGTTAGGCTTTTCCTGCAGGATTAAAGAACCCATATTTTTCAGCCGTGAAAGTGCACTGAGCGCATTGGGGCGCCTCGCAGCCCTCGTGGGCACGAGCAGGTTGGGCTCTGCAGGTTCCCTTCTGGGATATTTTTTTACCTCCAGCCCTGCTATCATGGTTGTGCCCGTGGTGTTTTATGCTCTATCTCCAGTTTCTCATATTTAAAATGCTTATTTAACCACATCAGTCAGTGGCAACAAGCGCCGTCTGCAGCTGGATCGACCAGCTCTGTCCCAGCTCCATCCCAGCTCCATCCCAGCATCAACAATGCCACAAGTCCCTGGATCTTTCCTTGGATGAAGTCCCTTCTGTGTTATGCACCTCCCATGCAATTTTTAAGGACTTTTGTGATATTTCATTACCAGTGGTATGAGATATTCAGCCTGTCCCCTCAAACGCGGTTAGTATTGGTATTTTTGTCTGCGAAAACGTTCCATTTCAGAAAGCTATTTTTAAGAGAGCAAAGGCAAAAGCCTTTAAAAGAAATTATCTTGCTTTAAAAATGTCACTGGGGTACAAACAGCTCAGCACGGTTTAGGGTGGCCAAGTGGTGTGAAAGCAAAGACATCCTCAGAGAAATTAGGGAAAAGGCATCCTGAAAAAGCAGCCGGAAAAACTGCCATGCAAAGCCCTTCCAGATAATCCATATGGGGAGTGAGATGCTCCAGGATAAGGACCTGGGATCGTGTTAGGAGCTTACCTGGCATAAGCTTCAGTGCCTAAAAAATGCAGCAGAGGTCAGAAACCTCAGTGACCGAAGCTGAAAATGCATTTGTGTCAATTTTATTATACCCAAACAGATGTGAGAAAAGAGAAGAGGGAGTCAGGTTTTGGCCATCTGGGACGTGGCTCATGTCACACTACACACACACAGCTGGTGTTAGGATTCTTGGACAAACCCTTCTGGACATGACTCCCATTTTTTCGAGTCTGTACCACACAGGTTTTGCTGACTGCAAGTAAAGGGGAACGTATTTTGTGTTAGAAAACTTCTGTATTGTTTTGAAAGACTGTCATGATATTGCATTACTGGTGGCATGAGGTGTTTGTTCTGTCCCTGTGCCTGGGTTTGGATGCAGGTTCAAGCTTCTGGGCTTGGGGACAGCAGTCAGGGATGCCAGGAGCCACGCTTTGGGGGGGTGGGAGTTCAATGGATCAGCTCTTGAAGGTCTTCAGCCAGATGAGATGCAAAGGGGTGGCTGTGCAAGGCATGGGCTGCTGGATGGGGCCATGTCGTCTCGCCATCCCTCAGGCTAGGGACACTGTGATGGAAAGGACTTGTGTCGCTCCCAGATGGCCAAATCCAGACCTGGGGACACCAGTTGTGCCGAGCCCTCGAGGGTCCAGGGCCGCAGGGACTCCAGTGCCCGTCCCTTTCCGAGCCTCGCTGTTGTTCTGCTCTTTTTTTCTCTGCACACATCAGGTTGATGGAATTTCTTGCCTCCCTGACCTTTCTCACCCCTATCCCCAGAGCTTTCTCACCTCCTCCTCTGGCTTCTGCCCTGAATTACGAGTCCAGCCACCCCTTGAGTCCGAAATAGTTCCTTCCCCGCTGGCACAAGCTCCTGGACCGACGACATGGACGAACGTGCTCACCCCTCACTCTGAGCCCCGTGTCTGGCTCCACACACCCCATCCTCGAGCCCTGGGACAGCCCAGGGTGGTGGTGGGGGGTTACATTTCCAGTCAGCTATTCATGTCCACCTCTGACCACACAGTGGCTGCAGTGACACCTGTGAGTGCCACAGTGCAGGGGCACGCACCAGTACCAGGGATACAATCCAGCAAGGGGGGTGCACCAGTCCTGTAACACCCTGCCCAGCAGTGGGTACTGTGGGCTTTCATTTGGGTCTCCCAATGCCCAGCTCTCCCTGTCTATCCCACTGCAGACAAGCATCTGGAGTCTCAAAGTGAGCAGCAAACACGACCATTTTATGTCTCTATTTTCTCACCCGTAGTTTTGAGAGGGAACATCTTTTTTTGCTGTTTGGCTTTTGATGTGCCTTTTTTTTTTTTTTTCCCCCTTCTTCTGGGAAATAAAAAACCTGCCCTATAATTTCAAGGTTTCTAGCTTTAGAAAATACTTTATTCAGGGTGTTTTGTTTTGTTTCATTTTTCACATTATTTCACAACACCTCAGCCCTACCACAGGTTATGCTCTTGCGCTGCACATTATCTTACATGATATCATGCAGGGGCTGGAAGGATCAGGTTGATAATTTTATTTTTAAAACCTGAACTGCAGCTTTTTGTTAGCACTGATTGAACAAACAAGCTTTCTTCCTACATCAAAGTATCTCCTGCTCTGGGTATAGTGAAAAGGGGTGACCCTCTGGGCAGTCCTTATGGGCATTACCGCTCCTGATGCATTACAAAACGATATAAAATTAAATACAGAAAGTTCACAGCAACAATCTGGAGGTCTGAGAAGAAATCCTGAAATGGGAATTAGGGCATGGCCAAAAAGCAGCACTGCTTTCATTTGAAAATGTTTCTTTTTAGCTTGTTTTTGGGTTTGCTTTGTTTGTTTTTTTTTTAAGGGGGGGGGAAGTTGGGTTTTTTTTGGTGGGGTTTTTGTTGGTTTGGTGGGTTTTTTTCCCCCCAGCCTGATTCTGGCATTTCCAGCAGTGTGAAAATCCCGGATTGGGTGGCATTTTTTTAGATCTACCCCCACTGCTTTTCTAAACTCCTTCTCTGGGCAGCCGTGGCCGGTGGGTGCCGAGGTGAGCACCGTCCCCGCTGTGCCCTTAGTATGTGCAGCCTTGTGGATGAGCAGCTGCCGGACAAATCCCACCTGGATCCGCTCTTTGGTCTGGCAGAGCAGCACCAGGTTTGTTGGGAACACTCCCTCCAAGCCCCAGTGCTTGGCCTCCTGTGTTGGGGAATAAATGGGTTACTTTTCATTCCTCGAAGATAAATATTGTCCCAGGGATCAGGAAGCTGAAAGTGAAGCTCCCCATCCTTTCCCCCTGCCATGTTCCAAGGCCAGTAAAGTGTCTCAGCTTTGCCTCACGAGTTGGAGAGGTCACGACTGGCTATTCAGCAGGCTCTTGGATTAAACGGTGGGACACAAATAGCTGACCCAGCCTGGCCCCATCTGCCCCTTCAAAGTCCTGCCCGGTCTTACAGGGAATGAACGCCACTGGCTCTTGCTCCCCTCCTCTCAGGGAGCCTTCCCTGCCCCTTTCCCATACCCTGACTTTCTTCCTGCTGTGGATGACCCCTCCTGTGTTGTCCCCCCACGGAGCGGGGCTGGTGTGGGGTGTGCAGACCCGCTTGGGGCCGCAGGGCTGAGCATGCTGCTCTTCGGGCAGGGGGGAGGAGCAGGAGTGCCAAACCGCGCCGATAAGAGTTTAATTACCGATGCAAAAGGCGTTGTTGCATTGGGGGGGAGCCTGGCTGTGAATCTTGGGAGGCCTTTGAAGTTGTGATGGAGAGGAACTGAAGCCCAAGGGAACAGGGCTGCTCCCACTGACCCTTCCTCCCCACGCCTGCGCTACAAAGCCCCTGCCCAGGAGGGAGACGGTGGAGTAATTAGAGGGAGGATCGCAGTGGGTTAACAATTAGTGAGGGTGCTCAGAGCTCTCTTTGGTCCCCCACTGCTCTTCCAGAGGCTGGGGCTCAGCACATCATCTCCCAGCGTATCAGCCCCAGACTTGTTCCACCACCCCACCACGCACCCCTGGGTGGGCTGAAGATCCACACGCTCCCCTAGATACCACGAGCCCATTTCCGAGCCTTGGACACTCGGATGTGAGAGCCCAAGGTGCCCATGCATCTGTTTCTAGGGATCCAATACATCCCTGCAGGAGCTGGAAGGGAATCTGGGCACTCAGTCTTTATAGATTATATAGATACAGATACAAATATAGATATTGATAAAGATATAAATTGTACAGAATATAAACACAGATAGAAGATATAGGTGTAGATATATCACAAGAGATAGATGGCCCCAGGAAAAACGCACGTCCTCTGGATGCTAGTCCCTGCCTCAGCTTCCTCACTCACCCCAAGCGGTGTTTGGGTTTGCTGGATGTGGACATGGATGCAGATATAGATACAGATCCAAAATTAAAGGTGCAGGTATAAACACAATATACACATACATCGTATCCAGATTCACACACTCTGGCTCCTGCCTAATCTGTATCTATGAGGCTGCAATGTGCACGACTCACGCCCCATTACACAATGCAACTTTATGCAGCAAGAGGGTCTGCCTTACGTGAGGCTCCGTCTCCAGACCCCAGTTGGTGCTGGGAAGCGACCTGCTCGCTCCTAGGTGCTTCCATTTGAACAGGCAATCAGGCTTGACAGCTTTTCCACCAGGGTGAGAATTTCCCCTGACACCTCCTGGTGTTTTGGCTCAATACGCCGAGGCAGGGCCAAGGCGCGGAACGAGGGGGGGACGACAAAATGGTGCTCGGGAAAACAAAATGGAGCTCGGCGTTTGAGGCTGATACGTGCAGACAGTCCATAACATCAAACAGAATTGCCCAGCTGTAGGAGAGAGGTCTCCCAAACCGGCACATTTTCTGGGGGGAAAAAAAAAAGAGAAAAAAAAAAAGAAGAGTTTCAGCTGAAAGGGGTCCTTTGTGGTGGTCTCGCTCGCCCTCCGGCAGCGAGGGCGGGCTCTGAGCATCGCCCCCAGGGAAGATCACCTGCGAGGGGCTGGACAGGCGCTTGTCTCATGGTTCCCTCCAGAGTTGGGGCTGTAGCCTGGTGTGTAACGGGCTGGGGTTTGGGGGAGCGTTGGTCCGCCCATACCCGAGCGCAGCACGTCGCGGCGCTGCCGGATGGTCACTGGTACCCACGGAGGGATGCCTGTGCTGTACCAGGAGTTAATGCAACAGCCTTTATGTTTGCACAGAGCCTGCCATGGCAGGCTTAACTCATGGGACCCCTGTGCACTCGGCTGAACTGCTTGTGAGGGAATGAAAGAAATAGCTTGTCCCTCTTCCTGCAGAGAGGAATCTGAGTGCAGATGCAAGGTGGTGGGCACCAAAGCACCCGTGAGGAGACGGCTCCTCCATCTCTGTGGGACTGGGTGGCAACCCCATGGTCAGCACGTGGGTGTGGCAAGCTGGGTCCAGGTTGCACACACCGCTGTGCAGACAAGTTCTGGGGCACACCCCACTCTGTGGTCTCAACATCGTTCCTCACCACATGATGCTCCCACTGGATCACGGTCCGTGCAGGCTGCTCGTGCTGCCTGGGGAGCAGTGGGAGGCACCCACATCCACTGTGGAGCATCTCAGCGTGGGAAAGAGGGTGCGGAGAGCACGGTGGGGGGGCAGAGAGGGTCTGCGAAAACCTTCCCCTCCCTGCAACCTGCCTGCTGGGGGTCACCAGGACCGCGCTCCTGCACTGCGAGCAGGGAAACTCCCGAACCTGGGCTCCCGCTGGGCGAATTACCCAGGGAAAATAGGCAGAAAATCTTCAGATTAACAATAACAAATAAAAATGGATTCGAGATCTCCGAGGTAATTACTCCATACTGAGGGCAAGGGGCCTCTTTAGCAGTGGGAGCAGTGCCGTGCGGGGAGCGGAGGGGCTCGGCCCGCCGTTGGGCCGATGGAGCCACACAAGAAACCCTGGAAATTCTTTCAAATTGTTCTGCTAACATTAATAAATGCCTCAAAAGCTCCTAATCTGCTCTGTCAGAAGCATGACGTACGGGTGTTTCACAGCCAGCTCACGTCTCTGCTCCTCTCTCTCTCCCCCCCCACCCCCGCCTCTCCTTCCCTGCCTGGTAATAGTAAATGAAAGTGGCACCCGTTCCTCGGGTTCCTCGGGCTGCAGGGACCAGCCTCACGCTGAGCTCGGGCTCTGCCGGGGCTGGAGCCGCTGTCCTGACGTGCCCCGTCCCCGCTGCGACAAAGCCGGTCCTTGCAGAAAGACCGGTGTCCCTCCGGAGCCCAGGGACCAGCCCAGAGCTGGTGCTGCAGAGGGATGCTGTGACAAGGCGCCTCGAGGTCCGGTTTGAAGCTGCTCGAGGGTGGGGAAAGGCAGGCAGCGTGGATGCAGCGTCCCGGGTGGGACTGACCTTACTGGGTGGCTGCAGGACAAAGAGCAGCGGGGAAAGCTGGAGCCACTGGGAGCCCTGGGGGAGCCTGGTGCTGGTGAGGAGTGATGAGGCATCGCGGTGCTGGTGTTGGTGGCCCCTGCACTCACTCCCAAGGGTCAGGGCACCCTCCCCCAAGCCTCCCCTGCTCTGAATCTGCACTGTGGAGCTGGGGCTTTGGCTCCTTCCCCCAGTGCTGAGCAAGTCAGGGGGTTATCAGGCACTGGCAAGGCTCTCCTCAGCCTGGCACTGTGGGATCTGCGTGTGGGGCTCGGATGACTCCGAGGCAGCAGGGCCGTGGCATCCTGCCTTCCCCTGCTGCTGACACTGCACAGGTTTCCACAGGAAGCTCCTGAGCACATTCAAAGGCATCCTCTCTTCTCCCCCCTCCCAACACAAGCTGCTCTCCTCTTCTTGCAGTTTGCCGGTGGCTCCTCGTTAAGCCGGGCTCCCGGTGCTGGCAGGGATTGGGAAGGTTTGGCTTTGATGGACCTCTGCAGTGGGGTGTCAGCCAGGACCATGGGGGGTCACTTTGTGCTGGAGCCAGGCACTGCAGTGAGCAATTACAGCAGCTGCTGGAGCACAGACTTCAAACCAGGGATGCTGGGAGGGAGCTGAGCCTAAAGGGCTTCCAGAGGAGAAGTGTCCAGCTGAGGGACGATGCTCTAGTTGCATCAGTGTTGGCCCAACGTGGCAATGGTTGACAACCTGGTGTTGGAAGCTTGTTTCCACAGCCCCTTCTTGCTTTGCATCCCCTCCAATCTGCTGTTTGCAGCCCCCTCTCCTCCAACAGGTCGCACTGCTCTGTCCTAGAGCCAACTCTGTCCTGAACAAGTAGCTCTGGGCAGCATCACTTGCTGCCATCCCCTCATCCATACCTGCCTCATGTCCAGCCAGGCAGTCCCTGCCAGCAGATTGATGGGGGGGGACATTCAAGCAGGCAAGTGTCATGTGTGGAGGGGGTTCTTGGTGGCTCGGTTCCTCACCCCTTGGAGATGGGGACAAAGCTTTCTAACACAGCCTTTTGCTCCTGTGTTTTCCAGTGAACTTGCTTGACACGTCAACGATCCCTGGGGACTGGGGCTGGATGACTTATCCCTCACACGGGGTAAGTATGAAGCGGCTGTTGGCACAGAGTGGTGACCCCCATGTGAGCCTGCCATCTACACTGGCTGGATCCTCTCCCCATGCCCCCTTCACTTGCATTTCCACACCCAGGTTTTCCTGCTGCAGCAGCTTTCAGGAAACAGAGTTTCAGATGTCAGTGTGACCCGGCTGGAAGGATTTTTCTCATTCATTTAGGGAACAGAAACAATCCCATAAATACCCACAGGACCAACTGCAAGGCACAGTGGGGCTTGCTGCAGGCACAAAACGTGCAAAATTGGGGTGCCTACCTGGCTATTGCTGCTGTGTTGATTTTTCATGTCCATTCTTTTTCATCCTTTCTCTGAACTAAACGGTCCTAATCTTTTCAATTCCACCTCCCACAGAAATCTTCCCAGGCCTCTAATAATTTTCATTGATCTGTTGCTGGAGACTTTCAGTCCCCACGCTGCTTGAGCAGGAGTGATCAGAACGGTGAATTCATAATAATACCAATGATCAGATTTCTATCAGACTTTATCGTATATGTAAATATATTAAATTGTTAACTCAGCTCTAATTTTAGCAGTTAGCTGTTGCAATGATGAGCATCCTGGGAATGTAATAGATTGAGGTACAAGGTCAGAGGGGACCCACGGAACTAATGTGATGTGATCTCCTGCATAAATACAGGCCTTCAGACCTGTCAATTCATTCAGCTCTCAGAGCAGCTTTTAGGAGAAAACATCCTTGGCTGCAAAATTGCCAGTGCTGGTAAATCTTCCCGGTCCTGTGGCGATGCTGTTAACAGGCCCCTGTTAAAAACCCCTCGCTATCAGGCTTTTTCTCCAGCCACCAGACTTCCTTCTGCCACTGCCTGCATGAGGCAGATGTTGTCCTCTTTGTGGTCATCCATAGGCTGCCTTTGGTTGTGTGGATCCCTGTCCTGTCACTACTCAGCTGTCACCTCATCTCAGTCCTGGCATCCTGGAGGAGCCCAACACACCTCCAGCGAGCCAGGGACCAGGGCTTCCTCTGCTCCCCTGGGAAGGAGAATTTTTCTGGGATTTTCTGTGAGTCAGGGCTGTTTTCCTCTGTCCACATCCCGTGCTCTGCCTTTCATTGCTCCCTGGGCAATTCCTCCGCACAGTCAGATACTCTGCCACTCACAGACCACCCAGGGCTCTCCTTCTGCATCCTCTTCCATGAGTCCAGCTCTCCTGATGCCTCTGTGACCCCCTCTCCAGGCCCATTGCTTGCTGTCATGCAGGTGGGACCCATCACATCACCGAGGGGACTTGGGTGAGGATGAATCCACCTGAGCTGGTTGTTCTGGGCATGGCCTTGCACTCCCAAGGCAGGCAAAGGATTGAGCCCAAAGCAGCCTCATTCTCACCACATCAGGAGCTTCCATGGCTGGTTAAGGTGCAGCATCCTGTACTGTACTTTCACAAATCCAGGGGATGAATCCAGGGTCCCAACTCATTTGGGCTGTCAAGCGTCATGCATTGGATGACCACAGAGTGCTGGGGCTGTGTCTCAGGGCAGCCACTGCTGTGCTGCTCCTCTTACAGCAGCCTTTCACCAGCAGCTCCTGAACACTAACACATCTAAAGTCTCCATCTTATTAGTGATGTTTGCTAAAAGTATATAAGAATAATAAATAATAAATATAATGGATATAGTAAATAATTAAAGGGGTGCAGGATTTCCTCACAGTGTATCTGTTCCATCCATAGACAGACACAGCATCCTCCTGCCAAGGGAGAGCATTGTCTCCCCGGCTGAAGTTATGTTTGTTTTGCTTTACCCACATCTCCATTTTCCCCCAGGGCCACCACACGGGTGACACTGGGAGGTGGGGAGCTCTGCCTGGGTCTTTGCACGGCACTAAGCAGCACAGAGCCTCGGTCCCCAGCCTGAGGAGCCCCAGGAAGGGACTTGTGTCTGCCAGCTCACTCCTTAGTGCCCTACAGCTTTCTTTTCCAGCACCTGCAGGTCCTGTCCCACCTCTCTGGGTCTTCTGCGGATGCCAGAGGAAAGGCAGCAGTGTCAGAGGTTTCCTCCTCTGGACAGGTTGATCCTAGAGCTGCCCACACTGTCAGGGCAACAGTCCAAAGCATCAGCACTGCAAAAATGGAAGGGTGCCACCCACAGAGTCCTGATGTTTTCATCCCACCAGTGGGCAAAGTGAACTCGCCTCACTGGTGGGTTTTTCCCTTCTTGGTTTGCTGTGGACCAGCCAGAGCAGAGGAGCAGGGGCTGGGAGCAGTGGGCACGGAGAGAGTCAGCAGAGCTGTGGGCCCTGGGCAGTGTCAGGCCATCAGGGAGCCATGCCTGGCCTGTTTTGACATTTTCTCTTGCCAGACAATTAACTGAGGGGTAATTGGCTGTAATTGCCGCTCAGGGGTTTAATCTCAACCCCCCCCTCACCTCCACCCCGGAGACACGTGCAGGAAGCGGAAGGGTCACCGGGAGCATCCCCGTCCCGCAGGCTGCGGCTCCTCTCAATTAGAACTTCAAAGGTCTCCCAGGAGCTTCTCGGCTCTGCTCCTTTCCCAGAACAATTCCCTCCACACTGAAAATTAAACTCTTATCAGCGCCGTCAGAGAGGCTGCCCCTTCCCCTCCCACACCTCCCTGTGTCCCAGTTCTCCCCAGCAAACCGCCCCAGTGCCCCAGTGCCTTCCTCTCCCCTCTCCTTGCTCAGCACACGACCCGCTGGATCAGCGGGAGCCCGATCGGCCCCTCTGCAAATCGCTTTTCTCCTGACTAATTAAAACGCTGATGAGATAAGTCAACATATTATTAATAATTATTGTATCGTCTACTTTGATTTACAAAGTCAAACAGGAAACGATTTTGTTCAGACACGGGGTATCTAAAGGAGCTTGAGTGACGCCTTGCAAGAGCTTGTTAGAACAGGAGCACCTTGAGTGCTGGAGAAAGGCCCCCCCGTGCTGCCTGTGAGCTCCCCATCAGCACCTCTGTGCTCTGACCCCACAACATCCCCCTTACAGCTCCCCATCTCTTCCCCGTCTGCTCCTCAGAAGAGGGATGTATCCTGAGGCCCCTGGGCACAATCAGCCAGGAGTACTCCTCCCTCATCCTACAGTGCTCAGGGAGAAAACTGTCAGAGAGGCACCAGATTTGCTGAAACACCCAGCTGAGAGCACAGATGAGCCTGTAGGATTGTTTCCCAGCAGTGTTTGTGCATCGGGGACGGGGATTTCACGATGCTGTAAATGCCCCGGGACTGAGCTGTTTGCAGAGCAAAGCCTATGCACCTTTTGCCTGGCTCTGGTCCTGCAGCCAACAACCAGGTCATGGCTTGGATGAGCCTTTTCTGTCACAGAGATTGGGGACCCTTTGCCCCCAGTCCAAGCTGCACCATGTCCTTGCCATTTCAACTCCCATCAGGGTCATTTCTTTCTCCTCAGAGCACCAAGAGATACTGGGGATCTCCCTTCTGCCCAGGCCATGTCTCTGCCCTCCCTCACTTTGATGTCCTTGTGGCATTTCTTGTGTTTCTCTTCCAAGCTGAAGCCTCTGCCTGGATCCAGGAATATCAGCGAGTTACGGATCAAGCTGTGGTGAAATTAATTTTCTTTGGGGGAAAAAAAAAAAAGGTAGGAAGGGAACATTGGAAAATAAAGATTTAGACTAGTAATTGAGATAAAAGCTCATCTCCCAGTGCTTGTTCAGTAAATGCTGGGTTATTGCTAATTCCCCAGATGCTGGTCACTACCAGGAGTTAATCACCTGCAGTGAAGCTCAGGGTAGTTAACTGCCTGACAAATCCCTCCTTAGCCACAGCAGTGACTGATTTCATGGGGATTATCTCCATTAAGGCCTCCTATCTAATGATTTATAGCTGCAATAACATCCTTCTCTTTTTTTTTTGTCTCCCAGTAACAGTGGTGTGAGGGACCTGGCAGCTCCTGGGGAGGTGTTGTGGCTCACTGGGAAGGAAAGTGCTGGATGTCTCGGTGGCCACAAAAGCATTGCTATGCCAGGCAGACCTGGCATCCCTCCTGGGAGCTGTCCCAGGGCTGGGGAGACCTTGTCCCTTGGCATTGCAAGGATGGTGGGAGGCTGAGCTGCTGCTCCAGGGGGACACAGTCTGTCCTCCGCTCCTCCTCCTTCTCCTTGCCTGTGCCACACAGGCCCTGGGAGACTTCTAAGACCTTGCTCAGCTGCCCACATATCTGCTGTTTGCATCTTTTGCCTTTCATAATCTGGTAATTTTTTTTTTTTACAACCACTGTTGACTTTAATTTAAACTATTAGGCAAAAGCCCTGAGTGCTGATGCAATCACATGTGTGTGTCCCCCCTCCAAGAGCACATGTGCTCACCATGTTAATTATGATGTCCTCATTTCTGTCTCACTGGGGGATCTTATCGCAGTGGAGGGGCCGAGCTGAGCTCTGGTTAATAAAACCACTTCAACACAACCAGCTGGAGGTGCTGAGGGGTGTGCACAGGGCCTGCACTCTTCACCCAGTGGTACCCACAGCCACAGACACCTCCCCCTGCCCAGGCAGCCTGTAACTGAGGTGAAATTGCCCTCCAGTCATGGGGATTCTTGAAGCAGGTCCCTGCCAGTATATAAAGTCCTACAGGAAGGCTGTAGAAGGACTTTTAGCAAGGTCAGACAGTGATAGGATAAGGAAGAATGGCTTTAAACTGAAGGAGGGTAGATTTGGATTGGAAATTCCTCCCTGTGAGAATGCTGAGGTCCTGGCACAGGTTTCCTGCAGAAGCTGTGGCTGCCCCATCCCTGGAAGTGTCCAAGGCCAGGTTGGACAGGGCTTGGAGCCCTCTGGGCTAGTGGAAGGTGTCCCTGCCCAGAGCAGGGGGGGTGGAAAAAACCGGTCCTTTCCAACCCAAACCATTCAGGGATTCTATGATCCCAAATACCCTGCAGGTCCTGGCACCTGGCAGAGCTCATGGGGCCTTGCCTGCCCTGTGACATACTGGGAAGATGTACCTGTGGCATCCAAGCCACGAGTTCAGGTGCCCTGCCTGTCCCCCCATCCATTTCCACCTGTCACAGAGCACTTTCACAGCAGGGCAGGGGTGGGGTTTTGGGCTGGTCTCAGCCTGGGATCCCGAGGCACTGCCCACAACCCTGGACAGAACTGACAGTGCAGCTCCCTGTGCAAAAAAAAAAGCACCGCGTTTGAAAGGCTGATGATACAAATGCACCCCTGGGGTGGAGATGGGGCTGATGCCCACTGTTGCTCATGACTGGAGGTGGGCATTTATATCTCCCTGTTGTGCCAGCTCCTGGCAGTGCCACGGGGGTGTGGGGACGCTGCAGTCATGAGCTGCCATCTCCTCTGCCAGACTTGGGAGAGAAATAAATGTCTGGAGACCCGAAGCAACCACACGAGCTGGAACCAAAGCATTTTGGTGCACACAATAGCCTGAACTTTCCCTTGCTGGACACTCCTGGAGAGCCCTGGCCCCACGGGCACTGCCGAGGGGAGCCGATTGTGCATCGGGAGGGTAATCCCAGCTCACCCCGCACCCCCCCCCAGCTCTGCCCTCTCCCCGCGTGTCTCCTCCCACGCACGGCTCTGCCTCACTTCCCCCGGGGAAACTCAGCAGGGAAAAGACAGGAAGCAGATGTTGTGTTAATTTGCGCTCGATTAATTTCGACAGCGACTTCCACACCCTCGGAAGAGCCTCAGCGTGTGCACAGGCGGCTGCGGGAGCAGCGAGAGGCAGAGGGCTGTGCCCTGCCGGGCTCTGCCCACGCTCCTGAGCACCACTGCCCGCCCTGGGCAAGCGGCAGGAGAGTGTCCCGGGTGTCACAGCACCTTCCACAGGCTCGTCTCTGTGGCTGGAGAAGCTGAGGGGTGCTGCCCTCACCCCTCCAGCCAAGCACACCAGTAGCCTGGCCCCTTTCCTTGTCTACCTGAGCTCAGTGACCCCGGGACAAACCTTGGCATTTCTGGAATTCAGAAGACAAGTTTTTTTTTAAATGAACCAGAAACACTTTTCTCCTCTGGCAGTGGCTTGACTTTCACCCCCTTTGCAGTCATATTCCCCTTGGAATGAGTTTCTGTGTTAGTTTGCACCTGGAGCTGCCTCCTGTTCCAGGTTACTTTAAGCTCTTTAGGAGCTGAGAGCAGAGTTTTCTCCTAAATGCAAGATGCTGGGGAAGTTTTGAAGATATCCCTTGCCAAAATGACTGCTCTATCACCCTCACATAGGCAGAAGCCACCACCACACCTCCCCAGGAGCTGCAGGTCAAGGAGGTCAAATGAGGGAGGACATTCCCATCTGAGAGGGCAGAAGGGAGTGGGTTGTCTTACAAGTATCACCAACACATCTTTCCAGTGTCTCTCATGCTCTGGAGGTGTGCTGCCCTCTCCTAGCTCTGTCCTGTCCCTGCAGAGCTGGTGGCCACACAGCAAGGCTGGCAGGTGCCTGTCCCAGTGGATCTGCATCCTGGTCAGCTCCCACGGTCACTGGGGTGAAGGCTTCAGGCTCACTCTCTCTGAGCTGAGCATCCTTCTCTCAGGACTGCTGTTGGTTTTGTATCTGTAATGAAACACGGGTCACCACTTGCATAAGAAAACACCAGTTTTGCCCTGTCAGGGCAAGCCTGGCAGTTTATTTTGATGTGCTTGTAATGCTGCTTAAAAGATTTGTTTTCCTGCTCTGTGCAGGCATGGCTGGGGCTTTCCTTGGCTCTCCCAGTCCCCCCAGACAGCTGGGTACACACGGTGCCGAGGTGGGGGCTGCTCCCTGCCACCTCCCAGGCAGAGCCAGGGCTCCAGGATGGTGCAGGCAGGGGGTTGATTTGGAAGGCAGAGGAGCAATTGCTGCAGCAGGGCCAGTATCACCCCCAGCTTCTGCAGCATCACATCTGGGGCTGCCCCTCACAGCTGGACTTGGGCATGAGAGTGGAGCTCAGGCATCTTCAAAACTTGTTTCTAAGTCCAGGGAAAAGTCAGAAGGTTTGAAGTTCTCCTCTGCTCCTCCCCCTCCTTCCCTTTTCCTGGAAGGAAGGTGTGTGAGTCCTGGTGAGGGGTTGCTGAGGTTCAAGAAGGAGATACAAGGTGAGAGTGAGCCCCCAGAAGTGTCCTGTAGCCCCCAACATCTAAGTTCTACTTGTCCCCCAGCTGTGGAACTCATTTGCATTCAAAATGTATACTACTTCTCATAAGTTAAACCCACTTAGCATCCCTTCCTTGTGTGACACCCACATCCCTGTCCCTCTAAACTCACTCAGACCGCCCTCCATTGCAATCCTGCTTGCTGCAACCTGCTTTTGCCAGCATCTCCTCCCCAGACTCCCTCTACTGCCACTGCAACATGGAATTTTCCCCTGAGAGCTGTCAAGCCATGACCCTCCGTGTTCCCAGAGCCAGTCCCCACCCAGCCTCTCAGCTGGGTTGAGCACTGTGGGTTCACACCGAGGAGCCCCTCTGGCATCACCTTGCAGGGAAGAAGGGGGCTCTGAGCCCCCACAGGCCCCTGTTTCTCGCTGGAAGTCCTGTAGTTCACTGCATGCTTCCCCTTCACCCTGTGCTACCCCAAACTCCTTCTCCAGATGGAAAGCGCCCAGTTTAGTTTGTGCACGGACAGCGCATGAGCCCGAGGAGACCCAGGTGAGCATCACACAGGAGGTTCCTCCTGCTGCGAATGACAGGCTGAGCACCAAGAAAAGGGACTCACAGACATGATCTGGAGGGTTTGGAGCCCTCCCAAGCACACGCTGCCATCAGCCTCTGCCAGCACAGCAACCTCACGCAAGCGTTCCCAGACGGGAACCAACAGGGTGCACCTCGCACAGAGCTGCAGCAGGGTGGGCTGTGAGAGTCACTGCCCAAATCAGCGCTGGTTAAATGCTGCTCCTCCTCATTCCCCTTTGCCTCGTGGCAGCAGTGACCTCCCAGCCAGGCACAGGAGCAGAGGGAGTTCATCCTGGGGCGGGAGGCGGCAGACTCGTGCGTGCTCTGTGCTCAGCCGGTGGTTGGGGACATCTGGAATGACCCGTTCTCTCTCTGTCCCGCAGTGGGATTCGATCAACGAAATGGATGAGTTTTTCAGCCCCATCCACACCTACCAGGTCTGTAATGTCATGACCCCCAACCAGAACAACTGGCTGCGGACCAACTGGGTCCAGCGGGACGGCGCGCGGCGCGTCTACGCGGAGATCAAATTCACCCTGAGGGACTGCAACAGCATGCCAGGCGTGCTGGGCACCTGCAAGGAGACCTTCAACCTCTACTACATGGAGTCCGACCGGGACCTGGGCACCAGCACCCGGGAGAACCAGTTCCTGAAGATCGACACGATCGCGGCGGACGAGAGCTTCACCAACGTGGACCTGGGGGTGCGGCGCCTGAAGCTGAACACGGAGGTGCGGGGCGTGGGGCCGCTGAGCAAGAGGGGGTTCTACCTGGCCTTCCAGGACATCGGGGCGTGCATCGCCATCGTCTCCGTGCGGGTGTACTACAAGAAGTGCCCGGCTACGGTGAGGAACTTGGCGTCCTTCTCCGAGGCCGTGACTGGGGCGGACTCGTCCTCCTTGGTGGAAGTGCGGGGAGAGTGCGTGGGCCACTCCGAGGAGAGGGACACCCCCAAAATGTACTGCAGCGCCGAGGGAGAGTGGCTGGTGCCCATCGGGAAGTGCGTGTGCAGCGCTGGCTACGAGGAGCAGCGGGATTCCTGCATGGGTGAGTCTCCCTGCTTCTTGCCTGCAAGGGGAGGGGAGGCTGCAAGGGGCTCTTGCCTCTTTGGGGAAGGGCTGGGGACAGACGCCTGCTCACAAAAACAGGCACAGTCAGCCTCTTGTGGAGGCCCAGGGCTGCCCAAGCCTTTGCTGGCTGGCTTCACGCTTTCCAGCGTGATGTTTGGCCTCTCCAAAACGTCCCCACCGCTGGCAGGGGTTTGAAAGGGAGGGGAGCGGAAAAAAGAGAAGCGCCGAGCTCTCACAAAACAAGGTCGTTGTGTCCATCCCTCACCCACGTCCGGGGGTGTGGGGAGCCTTCCTGGGGGGCCCCTGTGTGCGGGCTGTGAGCTGTACAAACTGCGATAAGGGAGCGGGGTGCCCGGCAGCAGGCGTGCGGCTGGCACGGGGCTGTGTGTGCACAGAGGTCCCCGGGAGAGCCCTTCTCACAGATTTGTTTGCGCTCAGTTCCTTCGTGGGACGCAGCGAGGGGGGGGAGCAGCACAAACACGAGGGCGGGGGCCTTTGTTTGAGCTCCGTGGAAATGTCAAGTGGAGGATTGAGGGAGGCTCGGCTCAAGGTTAGGACGGCCGGTGCTGGGCTGGAACAGACCCAGGGGCTGCTGAGAGCGGCTCTGGCTCCCACAGGCCCCCAGCTACACAGAGTGGGAAAGGTGGGCAGAATAAATGCTCCTATCCCAAACTCTTCCCATCTGTGACCTTTGGTTTGAGAGTTATCCTGGGATAGGTAGGAAAGGGTCTTCCATCATGTTAAAGAGTGGGTGCAAGGTGTGTGTGGGGCCAGGCACGTGCCACTGTGGGAGGGGGCACTGGCAAGGGCCTCCTAGAGAGCTGGGCCCAGCCCCAGCACTGCAAAGAGCTGTGAGTTGGTTCAGAAGGACCAAACACCCCATCTCTGTATTCCCCCTCCAGCAGCCCTGTATTGCAGCCTCTGCCCCAGGAGATCCCAAAGCTGGAAGACTGAGGGAAACTGTGGCATTGGTGCTGCCTCATTTTCCTGTGATTCCTCAGACAGGTTTGTGATCTCCTGGAAGAAAAGCTGTGGGAGAGCTGCTGTGCCCTCCTTGCCTTCTCTGATGGGATTGCTCCTACCGTAGGCATGGCACAGGAGGAAGTGTGGTCCCGTATGTGCTCCCAGGTGGCCCTTCTGCTTGGAGATGGACCCAGACCCAGCAAAACTCTCCAAGGAGAGAAAGGACATGTCTTGGACTTTCTCTGACCTCAGTGTCATGTTCCTCATCTGCCTTCCCTGTCACATTTTCCAGCTCCCAGCACAGTTTGGTGACCCAACATCAAAGTGAGCAGGGGCAGCACCTCCTTGCCCGCCTCTCCTTTGGTGGATGGGTGTGGAGCAGGAGCACAACATACACACGAAAGCAAGCAGATGCAAATCTCTGATCTTGTGCCTGATCAGGGCAGAGTTCATTTTTCAGGCTGAAAAAAAAAAAAAAAAAAAAAAGCCTTCCTGGAGTGATTTATAACACCAGCAGATCTGTTGGAGTTGGAAATTAGCCGTTTTAATTGTCAGGCGGACAAAAGCAGGATTCCAGCGGCTGTCGCCCCAGCAATTTTTCATTCTCGGCCACAGGGATGAGATGATATAAATCACTCCTAGTGGCCCTAATAATCTTTCTATAAATATCAGGGAAATTCATTTTTTTGCTTGGGGGGGGGGGGCAGGGGGGTGTGTGGAAATTAGAGGGAAGATACTTTCCCTCGATGGCAGTGTTTAAAATGTGATTCCAAATTAATTTCCTTCTGCCTTTCACAGCCAGACGCCTTATTTGTCAAAGCTAAAGATGTTTGAACAGCAGAGGTTTCTCCCCCTCCTTTTTAACGTTCATTTTTCTAAGGACCTGCCAGAGTGATGGAGGACAGCTCAGGAAACCAGACCATAGCCAGAGCTGTTCCCAGCCCTTCAGAGGAGAAGGAAGGTTGTGCCACAGAGCTGGGAAGGACAGGGTGAAGTGCCACATGGTGAAGATGTGTAGGAACATGGGGAACTTCTCTGTCTCTCGTCCCCTTTACAAAGCCATAGAGCCACAGTCTGGTTTGGGTTGGAAGGAACCTTAAAGCTCATCTCTTTCCACCCCCCTGCCACGGGCAGGGGCACTTTCCACTAGCCCAGGTTGCTCCAAGCCCCGTCCAACCTGGCCTTGAACACATCCAGGGATGGGTCTTTGCTGTCATCCCTCACACTGGATACCCCTTTTTGGGGCAGGAGGGTGGTGGTTGGGATCTCTGACTTCTGCACTTGCCTCAGTGGGATCCCCATCCCGTCAGTTTAGCCCCACAGCACCTTCTGCCACAGCCAGCACAAGGATGAAATCCCTCCCAGGACAGCACAGCCCTGTTGCCCCACTTGTTTTTCCCTCGGTTTTCAAGGTTCTGAAGGACTTTGCTTCCCTCACCCCATCACCCACAGCCTCAGACTCCCTGCTCTTTCCTCCTTGAAATGCATCAGTCCACACACGACACATTAACATCTCTTACACACAGCAAATAGCAACTGCTCTGCCTAAACAGCAGAATAAGCAAGAGCAGGAGAGAAAAGGATCTGTCCCAGCAATTTATCAGATAAGGAGGCAATCAGCATAATTCACCTTATTGATATGCAGCTGCTGTGCAGGACAAATAAGAGATCCATTTCAATAAGGTCAGTGCAATTAGAGGGATGGGAAAGGGGAGCTTGTTAACCCTGGTTTTGCTTCTGTGGGAAGGGAAGGACCCGTAGCTCACCTCCTCAAAGGCTGACAGCTGGGACATGTGTACCATGTCCTGTGGGTGGGTGGATGGAGAGCTGGACGGGAAGCTCAGGCAGGTAAGGACAGTGGCTCTTCAACCACATCCCTCCTACCACCCCGTCTTTGGGAAGGGCTGCCAGGCTCCTGAGCCACCACGACCTTGTGTTGGGGAGATGGTCCTTGGGGGATGGCCCTTGGTAAACCCACGGTCCTTGCATGAGGGTCCACCTTTTGGGGTGGACCTGAATTATTACTTGGGCTGCATCTCTCACCACTTATCAGGGAGCAGAACTCAAAACTGGGCTAAAATCTGTTCAGCAGATCCCAGGTTGTCCACGCACGGAGAGTCAGTTTGGAGCACCAGTGGCAGTGCCACGGCTACGGATCACGGTGCTGCTCTCTGGGAGCTGTGGAATATCGTGGCTTTCAGGAGAGGTTCAGACATTTCTGTCTAAAGTTTGGGAACAGGAATCTTATCCTCTGGCTGCTTTCCCTCTGCTGTGCTTGGAGCCTTCAGCCTGGCTGTTCCCCTTTGGATGGGAAACAGGGAAGGGGGAGCAGCAGCAGAGCAATTCCTAATTCCTGCTCCATCAGCCCATTTGCACACCAGGATAGGTGTTTATAGCCCCTGGACAAGACAAGAGAGCGAGGCTACCACTGCTCTTTCCTCTCCAGCTCCCAAACTGAAGGAGAAGTGGGAATAGGGGAAGGACTGCTGGGCTCTCTCCCGCCTCCAGTGGGACACTGCTGGTGGAAATGGATCTGGAGAGTCTGGTTAGCAATCTGGAAGCCACTTAATTTTTTCCAGTTGGTGGGATTCATGCTGATGAACCAATCAGCAGATTTAATGTACCTTAAACCTTCCTTGTGGGCAACTTTAATCGAGCAATTAAGGAACCACGGCATTGCTAATTAAGAGGAGAAAATACCCAGCTTGGTAATTATGTGCTTGTGAATACAGTTTTGCATCCATGGACCTACATGAAGGAAGTCAGCTGGTGGGGCAAGGGGGGAGCAGACCTTAAAGCTCATCCAGTTTCCACCCCCTCCATGGGTAGGGACACCTTCCACCAGCCCATGTTGCTCCAAACCCTGTCCAACCTGGCCTTGGACACTTCCAGGGATGGGGCAGACACAGCTTCTCTGGGCACCCTATGTCTCACTGCCCTCACAGGGAACAATTTCTTCCTAATATCTCATCTAAACCTACTCTCTTTCCTTTTTTCATTAGGAAAGACTTCTTCCCCTGGAAGCTTATCCAGCCCTGGGATGGGATCCTTGGATTCACACTTGCCTCATGCCAGGACTTCCAGCTCACAGTCACAGCCCTGGCTGCTGGTCTGTTTGGATCCCAGGGGTGCTGGGCTGTGTGTGTGGCTAATTCAGCTTAGTGAGGAGGCTGGAGAAGGCAGGGGGCAGGACAAGGTGATCCCAGTATCTCCAGCACACTCGCTCCCTCCCCTAAAATCTCGTGGCTAATTGTGATTACTTGGAAAACAAAACAAAGCAGCACCCCAGCACCTAAACCTGTTTATTTAGTTTTCTGGTAAGGAACAAACAAACAGGACAGAGGTACCTGCAGAGCTGCCCTTGTCCCACCAACACAACAACACAGGGTTTGGCCCTGGCTGAGTATTTTATTGTTTGCCACTTTTCCTCTGAGTTTTCTGTGTCTCTCTGCTGACAGAGATAAAAGGTGAGAATGATGCTGGGCTGGATTTCAGGGGAGCGATGGGGATGAAACAAATTTCATTTGTGCTTAGTAGGTCTCTGTGGCCCCTCTAAGAATTGCCAGAGAGCAGCTGGGGCTGTGATGAATGGAACTGGCAGCACTCAAAGACATTCAGCAGTTTGGGAATGTGGGGGTTTTTTTGTTTGGGTTTTTGTTTGTTTGTTTGAAGTCTTCCACGGAATTTGGCTGAGTTAAGGTAATGAACACAGGTTGTCGCTCTGGATTTCCAATGTGCAGGTGCCTGGGAAGCTGTTGTTGGGGAGCTGGGACACAGACAGACTGCAGGAAAACTCTTGGAATTCTGCACCAGTCCTTTCCCTGGGGATAGTGTGACACAATGGGGGGCTGGGGGCCTCAAATTCCCCACCAGCACGTTCAGAGGCTTGGTGTGATTGCCTTGCATGGGGAAGATGCTCCTCATCCCACAGAGCAGCAGAACCCTGCCAAAAAATTGCTCTGTACTTGGCATGAGCTCCAGATCCCACCCATGTCGCTGCTTCGTGTGATGACTTCTCCCCCTTCTGAAAACAAGATGCTGCTGCTGACACTTTTCCATGAAGGAGAAAGGGATCCAAAGGCTGGTGGAGTTCAGCTGGGTGTGGGTGAGGGCTGTGCTGGCCACTGTGATGCTCTTCACTTGCTGGGGAGCTGGGAACCTTTATTTTGCAGCTCAGCCCCTCCACACATCCATAGCTACATGGATGTGGTGAGAGGGCTCACGTGGCCCCCAGAGCTGCATTCCAGCTCCTGCCAGGGGTGGGATGAAGTTTTTAGTGTTTTGTGTGTCCTTTCTTCATTTTTGCCTCACAGCAGGGACATCTCCAGCACTGTCACCTTCAGGGGTGCTCCCATTCGGCCCCTTGCCCTCCTCCAGACTGTGTTTTCTGGATCTGGTTTTGGTCTGATGAAATCTGTGGGTTTTTTGTTTTTTCAGAAGCTTTGGATAGTTCTGCCTAAAACCCTTTGACAAGGCTGAGTTTTGGGAAACAGCTTTTTTTCTAATTCTAGCATTAGGCTGCCTGTTTCCATCCAACTCCTGCAAGCTGTGGCATTTCCCCAGATAAGCTTTAGAAAAAAGCCTTTGCTCTGAGTGTGCCAGGCTGTCTCACCTACAGAAGTCTGCACAGCATCACCTCCACTCCCACAGAAGGATGTCTGCACCAGGCAGTAGAAAACCGGGATTTGGATGTTCCTACTTTTATTTTTTTCCCTTTTTTTTTTTTAAGAGGTGAGAAAGAAGAGCAGAAGAGAGTCAGGTGTGTGTCCAACAGGCTGGATGGAGCTCTGAGCAACCTGATCTGGTGGAAGGTGTCCCTGCCCACGGCAAGGCAGGGGAGCTGGATGATCACTGAAGTCCATTGCAACCCAAACCCTTCTGGGATCCTAAGGCTAGAGATGTGGTTATAAGTGATGCTGTCGTTCTAAGGCCTGCTGATTTTCCTGTGGCAGCACCATGCAGATTTCCAGTCTGGCATGCAGCCAGTCTGGAGCACCATGGTTCCAGTTTGCCCAGCACTGCAAGTGGAATTACTCCACTAGGAAGAGCAGGACTGTCCTTGTACAACTTGTCTTGGTGGCAGGGAGTTTACCTGGGAGCATCGGCCCAGCCAGGCCCCAAAATCCCCTCCAGACCACTGACCAGCCCAGAGCCTGGGCTGGCCTGAGATTGCAGGGAAAGGGGAGCACAGCCTTGTTAAAGCACAGGATTTTGGGCAATGAGGCAGATGCCTCTTTTTAGGACATGACTGAGAATAACCTGCTTCTGTTTCAGTGTCTGTGTCATGTGGGAGTTGAGACAGGAGGCATCATGCTGAAAACTGGATTGAAAGGAGCTGGATTTTCTGTGCTGGCTTCTGCAGCCTGGAGGGCTCTGGGACTGGTGCCTGTCTCTGGCTGTCACAGTGGCTGTGACACCTCTATTTCCATCTCTATCTCTTCCCAGCGTGGCCAAAGGGAAGTACATGACTGCTCTTCTGGTGCCCAGATCTGTTGAAAGGTCAGGAAAGGGAGCACTGGTGTCACAGAGCTGCCCCATGGCACCCTCTTAGCTGTGCCCAAACCTCCCAGGCTGAGGGTGGAGCTGAGAGGGAGTGACATGGGGTCAGTGCTTGCATTGGCAGCCCCACCAGAGCAGCCCTTGGTGGTCCCACCAGGTCCACCTGCAGAGCACTAGACCCAGACAGCCACTTCAGAGCGAGAGGAGCGGCTCATTCCCAGCCAGCGTGTCCTTGACAGGTCCATCCATCATCTCCCGAGCTCTGCCAGCTTATTAGCAGATGTTGTCCTGTCCCCAGAGGATGGAGAAGGAGGGAAACAAATGGACCGAACTCCAGATGGCTGGCAGATCCCTCCCCACGCTCACTGTTCCTGAGACAAACCTGCCGCTCCCTTGGGCAGGCGACGTGTGAGAGTGGGGCTGGTGGGCAGGGAAAGCAGGCAAGGTGTGCTGTGCAGGCTGTGGGGACCAGTGGAAACCCCGTGGAACTGAACCAGACAGGTTTGGGGTTGATCACTGGGGACTCACCTACGCGATACAGGGACAGGGATGTGCTCTGCTAAGCGCAGGTTTAGTGTTGGGATTTGTAGGCTTTGCTGGTGGTACTGGGACCAGCCAGGTCTGCACAGGCTGCTAGCCCAGTTAGGTGTGTGCAAGGCTTGAGCTGAGGGGCAGGTGAAGGGCTGCTCCTGTCCCACTTGCACTGCAAAACCACACCATGAGATAAAACTGCAGGGACAGGCAGTTACAGGGCAATGGCACTGGGGACCGGAGGACACCAGTAGCAGGACTTCTGGTAGTTCACAAAGAGACAGGACCTGAGATCCTCAGACATGGAGCAAAGCATCAACTGGATAAAATAATGGGGAAAAAAAAGAAAACCCCACCTTCTGCAGGGCTCCTGGGAGGGCACTTCTGGCAGGTGGCAGGAGTTGGCTGCAGTGAAGACAGAGGGACAACCTCGCTGGTGGGAGGCTTCAGATTTGAGAGGCTTCTTTGTGTGCTGCCACAACCATGGCTGTGGAGCCCAGTGGATTTTATACCTGGTGCATTTGATTGAGTTGTTCCTGCTGGCCACTTCCCTGCTGTTTGCTCTTCCCAGAGCTAACCTGAGAGGTCCTGCTCCTCCATGTGTCACTGGCCTGGTATGAGAGAGCTCAATCCAGAGCAGGACATGCCTGGCATCCTGTACTGCCTCTCCCGTTCCTCTGAAAGGCTTTGGACGTGTGTCCTGCTTCCCTCTAAAGCACTGAGACACCCAGAGGTGCATGACCCCCCTGAACAGTGCCTGCCCCAGCCCCAGCTGCTCCCCAGTCCTCCTTGTGCGCTTATCCTGTCCCTGTGCCAGGAGATGGCTCTGCCCTGGCACACAGATTCACCTGCAATTTGTCATTTAGTATAATTTTCCCCTTGAGTGCATCTAAAATAATTGTGACTCATTGCTACAGGTAATTAATGGGTTTTTTACAGCATTAAATGCTAAGTGATTACAATTGCTCCGTGCAAATCTGCTGTGCTTCGTGTTCCCATCCTTCCTGCTGCCTGTCTCTCCATACCTGAGGTAGCACTGATTTCTGTGCCCTTTAATTAAATATTGGTGGAAGGGAACCACTCCAGTTCCTCTGGAATCAGGAGTCCCTGGTTGCTGTATGGTTAGAGATGATGGTGGTTTGCAGGTCCAAGGGAGATTCACACAAGTTGAGGGCAGCAGTTCCTGACCTGCATCTGCTCAGGACCAACTGGGGCTGTCCCACTACTCGGTTCCCATTCCTGCTCATTCTGTGTCTTCATCCTTTCCCACATGGAAAAACTGGGAAATTCTCTTTCTTACAGATTTTTTACTTTGTTGTTTGTTTTTTTGGTTGGTTTTGTTTTGTTTTCCACCAGCTGGCTACCTCCCAAATTTGTCACCACCTGAGAACAGGGTGCATCAGCACTCATCTCAGTCTTACACCCAAAACCAAAGGGCTGCAGATCAGAGGACACTTGGCAAGGGTAGAAAGCCCCTGAATCTCTTGGCACATGGTATCATCATAACCAGTCAGCTCAGGAGCCTGGCAAATGTCCTGGGCTGTCCTTGGTGTGGCTGGCAAGGGACAGCAAACCTCTCCCCAGATCTGTATCCCTGCATTCCCTCTTCTTCTGATGCCCATGAGGAGGTGAAAGGTGCCAAGAGAGCACCCGGGGAACAAAGCCACCCCTGAGCTGCTGCAATTTCACATCTGCCTTCCCTTGTATCCCCAACTTCAGGCATTTCTGCTCCTTGCTCTGCTGCCCTTTGGGGAGTGGAGGAGCAGGAGTTTAGGAGCAAACTCTGGGACTGCTGCCCTTTGCCATAGCAGGATGGGACACCAACCTGTGACACCAACCTGTGACACCAGCCTGCAATCCTGCCCCTGGCACGTGCAGCACTGGTGGTATCACTCCCCTACTGTTAAAGAGGCACTTGGTGCAAAAGTGCCACAGAAACTGGTGACAAGAGTCTGAAGAAGGAGCAGCAGGAGGTCCCCACAGCAGGGATGTGCGTGGCTGGAGCACTGCCTTCAGCTGTCATTGCTGAAGCAGCTCAGTTGTAAAAAGGCTCCTGTATTGGCAGTGTGTGATAGGTGGAATATGGTGGCCCAGGGAGATCCATGGCAAGGAAAGGAGCGTTATTAAAAAGAAAATGAATCAGCACCAAGAGACAAAACAAACAGCATGGAGGGACCCAGCCCACTGGGGAGGTGGATCACAAACAAAACCCTTCTAGATTTGCTTGGAAGCAAAAATTGAGGCTGTATGCAGATCTGGCTACTGGAGGTAAAGACAGGAAAATGAAGATATTACTACCTCAGTGGGAAAAGCAGAGATGAGTCAGAGCCAGGAATAATCCTTGAATCACTGTAACTGGTCCTAAAAGTACTCCATGAGTACTGGGACCCAGACAGAGCCTGCTTTTCCTTATTTAGAATCTAAATCTGGAAGAGAGGGCAGATCCTTCCGCCCCCAGATACCTGACATGCCACATGTCACTCTTGAACGAATCGATTTTCCTAACGAGAGAGACGAGCTGTTTGTTTGTGTGACAAATGATCTACCCGAGGGGCTGCTGGGAGAGGGGGAGAAGAGAGGGAGGGGGGTAGGATGGAGCAGAGTCCCGGCGTGGGACGAGCTCCTGCACCGGGGGGAGGCAGAGAAACTGCAGGCAGGTTGTGTTGTCAGGGGAAAAAAAAAGAAAAGACTTATTTTTTTCAAGGCTGGCTCGTTTGTCCTCACTGTCACTCCACGGAGAGTGGGCAGTGGGCTCCCTGTCCTTGGGCCAGATAGTGGCTGCACTGGGGAGAGCTTTGGGCAGCAGTCACAAGGGAAGCACTTGGAGCTTTGCAAGCAGCTCAGGGGCGGCGGGGACACCCAAATTTGCTTGGGGAGCAGTGGGGAACGGGTGCCAGGATGGCAGTAGGTGAAACCTGGGGGTGGCAAAAGTTTTTAGAGAGGCCACTGTGCAGCTGGACAGCAGGAGGGGTCTCAGGCAGGTGCTGGTGGGGGGGGAAGAGCTGTTTTCCCACGCACCGGGTGAGAGCGCGGTCCAACTTCGCGCTGGTGGGATCGCGGCGCATCCCTCTGAACCTCTGCCCTTCCCCCTGCAGCCTGCCAGCTGGGATTTTACAAGTCGGCCCCCGGGGACCAGCTGTGTGCCAAGTGCCCCTTGCACAGCCACTCGGAGAGCCGGGCGGCCCGCGTGTGCCGCTGCGACAGCAGCTTCTACCGGGCGGTGCAGGACCCGCCCTCGGCCGCCTGCACGCGTGAGTACCCCCCGAGCACCTGGCAGAGCCTGGCTCACCCCTGCCCCTCACCCCTGCCCCTCTGCTCGCTGCCCCAGGAGCTCCAGAACCTTACCAGAGCCTTACAACCCCGAGCCTCTGTTCAGGCAGGAGCTCCATCCTCGCCACCTCTGTGTCGTCCTCGTCCTGTGTCATCCTGCTCTCTGAACATCCCTGGCCAGAGCCTTAGAATTGTAGAATCATGAAGGGTGGAGAAGCCTCTAAGATCATCAGGCCCATCCATCAGCCGAGCACCACCACGATATTCACCACCAAACTGCGTGCCCAAGTGCCACATCCCACAAATTTTTTGAACACTTCCAGGGGTTGTGACTTCCCCACTGCCCTGGGTAGTCTGTTCCCACGTCTGACCAGCCTTTCTGTGAAGATATTTTCTCTAATACCCATTCTAACCCACCCCTGGCACAACTCGAGGCTGTTTCCTCTGGTCCTGTAACTTACTGCCTGGCAGAAGAGACCAACACACCCCTACCCCCTCCTCCCCCTCCAGCTCCAACCTTTGTTGCTTTCCTTTGCAGAAGTACACCAAGTGGTCACACACCCCTGAGCAGCCACTGGGGCAGCTCGAGTGTTGCTTCTCTGTGGGTGTGCAGTGACACTAGGGCTTGTCATAGGGTGTCAGCTCAGCTCTCTTCAGTTGGCTCTTTTGAGGGGCCCCGTGCTTTTAAAAGGGGACAGGGATATCCCAGGAGGAGTCCTCCTTTCTGTAGTTGGTCCAGGAAACTGGTGAAAGACAGGTCAGCAACATCCAACTTGTGTTTCCCTAAGGGATATCCACCCAAGTTTATTAATCTTTCCAGGAAATGTGAGTTTTCCCTTCCCTTTGGATGACCATATCCAGCCATCAACACCTTGGCTCTTCCTCCAAAAGCTTCACGCCTCACCACTGCTTCATGCTTCCCCCAGGACAAACATCCGCTCCTGCTGTCTGGCATTTGGCATCCTGAGCCGTGGCACTTCACCCTGAGCCCTGTCTGTGTCTTTGCTGTCTTGTGTTGGAGCATTCCTCTCTCTGGGCAGTTCTGTGTTCCCTGCAGCACCGTTCACGTGCTGGGGTACAAACCCAAAATCCCAAGGCGCATCTCCCCTCTGGCCCCACGCCCCGCCATTCCCAACCCCCAGCACCCACCCCCGCTCTGCCTGAACCTCCTCTCCTCCCCCAGGCCCTCCCTCTGCTCCCGTGAACCTGATCTCCAGCGTGAACGGCACCTCGGTGACCCTGGAGTGGGGGCCCCCCCTGGACAAGGGGGGCCGTGCCGACGTGGTGTACAACGTGCGGTGCCGGCGCTGCGCGGGGGACGCGGGGCCGTGCGAGGCCTGCGGGAGCGGCATCCGCTTCGTGCCCCAGCAGATGAGCCTGGTGCAGGGAGCGCTGACCGTCACCAACCTCCTGGCGCACACCAACTACTCCTTCTGGGTGGAGGCCGTCAATGGTGTCTCCGACCTCAGCCTGGAGTCCCGCAGAGCCGCGGTGGCCAACATCACGACGAACCAGGCAGGTACGAGGAGCGGACACCCCCCCATCTCCAGGCTCTGCCTGTGGGGGTGATGCTGATGTTGCTCTGATGTCGCTCCAGTATCTGTGTGAGCCAGGCCCTGCTCTAACAGCAAAGGGCTGCTTTGGTGGTGGGCTTGGGAAGCCCGGGAGATGGGACCCCTGTCCTCTCTGCTGCTGGAGGTGGGCTCAGGGAGCTGAGGTGGGACAAGTTGCTGCCCAAGGCACCTCTTACTCTGCTCTGGTTCGTGGTGTCCGTTTTCCTCCTCCTTTCCTTCCAGCTGCTGTTGGAGGCTCCTTTTCTGCAGGAGATAGGGGGCACAGAGAACACTTGTTTATTGACAGGAACACTAAGCGGAGCATGAATCTTTCAGGCTGTTCCTCCAGCTCTCTGTCACTTCCCAAAGGGTTGGGCAGCAGTTCGTGCTCTGCTCTTAGCTCACACCAATGCCAGGCCCTGGCAGGTGACAGCAATGTTTGCTGGGAAAAGTATCTCCTATGCATGTCTCACCTCTGCAAATTCCCTGCTGCAAAATACTCTTTCCCCAGAAAATTCCTCTGAGCAGTGCTCTAGCCCAGGTGGGACAGGACTTTGCTCCACGCTCACCTGGGCATCTCCCAGAGCCCTTTTCCCTGGAATACGTTGTGGGCAGAGAGATCAGGGCAAGGCTGAGGCAGATGCAGCACAGATGCCCTGGGGCTGTTTGGAGCAATGGCATTGCCTGTGCCCAGGGAGTTCAACCAGTTCCCACCACCCCACCCTGTCCCATCTGCCCCGGGTACTGTGCACCAACAGCGTTTTCTGCTTTTCAGAGGAGGCAAAACTGAGCTAAAACTGCTGCTTTCCAGTCCCTGGCTGCCTCACTGCTGCTGCAGCCTCTGGGGCCTCTTTTGGTGCTGCTCCAATGAGCTCAGGCCTGGGAAGGTGACAAGCATCCCAGGGCAGGAGAACACACCCGGGACACATTTAGGCTCATGCTCAGACCCCGACCACCCCTCTGGGCATTTATCATCTCCCCCTTCTTTCTTCCCCTGCCCCTCTCCCATTACCCCATGTGGGACAAGAAGGATCAGGGTCCTGGTAGAGACCTGCATGACCTCCAGCCCCACTGCCCCTTCTCTTTTCTGGCTCCAGATCACAACAAAGCACCAGTGTCCCCTCCTGCCTGTGCTGGGACAGCGCCTTCCCCTCATCTCCTCAGAGCTGCTCACTTCATGGGGAAGAGATTGAGGGAGCTGAAGCAAGGAAAAGCCTCTTTTCAGCTCCCATCACAGCACTTGTCTCCACATGGCTTTAATTAAACCAGAAACCTGGTTTAATCCAGGGGTCCTGCCTGGGGCTGCAGTTCCACCCTTCCCTGCTGCTGTCTCCTGCTGTCCCCCCCATGCACGGCACCCCCTCAGCAGACACCTAACACGCTGTGCCTGCATTCCCAGCCCCATCACAGGTGGTGGTGGTGCATCAGGAGAGCACGGGCCAGAACAGCGTCACCTTGCTGTGGCAAGAGCCAGACCAGCCCAATGGCATCATCCTGGAGTACGAGATCAAGTACTA
>JAWWES010000055.1:318408-356099 GCA_035583135.1 Lophotriccus pileatus
CAGAACAGCGTCACCTTGCTGTGGCAAGAGCCAGACCAGCCCAATGGCATCATCCTGGAGTACGAGATCAAGTACTATGAGAAGGTAACGCCGAGCCTGCTGCTGCAGACGGGTCCCTGCCGTCAGCCTGGCACAGGGGGCTTCTTTGGAAGGCTTTGGTCGCTGTGCCGATGCAGTGAGGTTTTTGGTGGTGTGGTTTGTTTTGTTTTCCCCCCAGGACAAGGAAATGCAGAGCTATTCGACTCTGAAATCCAAGAGCACCACTGCCACCATCTCTGGGCTCAAGCCTGCCACCCGCTACATCTTCCAGGTTCGGGCTCGCACCTCGGCCGGCTGCGGGAGGTTCAGCCAGACAGTGGAGGTGGAAACAGGGAAGCCAGGTGAGTGTGTGCAGGTTTTTTTTGAGTGTGGGAAATGTGGGGCAGGGTGCATGGAGGATGGTGATGCCCTTCTCCATGGCCATTGTTCCTCTGTCACACGGGCCTGGAGGCGCATCTCCCAGCGTTTCAGCCTTCCTCAGATACTTTAGGACAAGAGGAAACAGCCTCAGGTTGCAGCAGGGAACGTTTAGGTTGTATATTAGGAAACATTTATTCACTGAAAGGGTGGTCAGCCATTGGAACAGACTGCCCAGGGCACTGGTGGGGTCACCACGCCTTGGAAGTATTTAAAAGGCATGTGGATGTGGCACTTGAGGACGAGGTTTAGTGATGGGCTTGGCAGTGCTGGGTTAATGGTTGGAACTGGTGGTCTTGGAGGTATTTTCCAAACTCAGTGATTCTGTGATTCTACGCTTATACACTAGAAAGAAGAGGGAGGAAGGGCATAGCAGTTAGGGCAGGGAAGACCTGGAAAGGTCCTGTGGCATCAAGCTCCTCTCTCTGCTGGTTTGCTGTGTCACCATGGCTTTCTTAGATCTCTGCTCAGCAGAGCATTCCCCACCCCAGCTCACCTCCCTCCTACCCTGCTGCTTCTCCCAGTGTCCCTCCGCTACGACACGATGACGATTGTCTGGATCTGCCTGACCCTCATCACTGGCCTCGTCGCCTTGCTGGTGGTCCTGATCTGCAAGAAGAGGTAAATGTTTTCTGGAGGCCAGTGGGGTCTTCTGGACATCTCCACGAGGGACAGGAGGGGTGGGAGAAGTTGAGCATGGCTTTTCTCCTTTCGGTTTGCCCAGAGCATCCATAGGTCAGGGGTTAATGAGCAGCCAAGAGACTTCATTTAAGGGTCACCAGTTTCCCTGAGGCAGAGCCAGTCCCCAGATCTTTCCCTTGTGCCAGCAGGCAGAATAGCAATAAATCAGTATATCTACACTATAATATATATAATATATGGAATATCAGTGGCACTAGCAGTAGCAATACTAGTACCAGTACTACTACCAGTGCAAGGGCTGACTGGATGGGCTGGAAGGCAGGTCAGGAGTGGAGAGAGGTTTTTTTCCATCAGACAGATCCAAGGAAGACTGTGCTACATGGCTGAGCCAGGCATGTGGAGCCCAGGCATACAGCCCAAAAGGACTGCAGCTTTTGGCACTGCCAAGCCTTGGAGAGCACCTGGAAAGTACCTCAATCCAGGCCAAAGTGTCAGTCCAGCAAGACACAGGGCTGCAGCTGCTCCTGGGCTGCCCACAGCCCCGGCATGCACTGCCTTTCACCCTGCCTTTGGGATGCTTGTGGGAGTGAGGGACAGGGCTGCCTCTTCTCACTCTTGTCCCCCCATGGCAGGCACTGTGGGTACAGCAAGGCTTTCCAGGACTCTGATGAGGAGAAGATGCATTATCAGAATGGGCAAGGTAGGACTCTCCTTGTGAAGGACTCCAGCCCTGTAGGTGGGCACAGAGCTGGTCTGTTACCCCCTGAGATTGCTGTGGTTTCCAGGGGGAAGGGTTTTGACTCCTGCCTGCTTCTGTGAACGTGTCTTAGGAGAGCTCAGTGGGGGCTCTGATTCCAGGGGCATCCTGGTAATGGGGTTGAAGGGTTGAACAATGTGCCATGAGACTGAAGCAGGATCATACCAGACAGCAGGGATGAGGGTTGGGGTGGGGGGCAGGTGATGGAGAGAGACAATCACACGGAGAACACTTGGGAAGCCAGGTCCTGGGCTACTCTGAGGAGACTTCTAGGCCAAAGAGTGACTTATGATTCCTTGGGCTGCATCCCTGCGACCCCTCAGCCTGTTGTCCCTCGAAGTCCTACCCCTGCCCATCCTCTGCCTGGCTGCTGGGTGCCCCTCCTTCCCCGTGGGGCTGCCTGAGAGAGCTGTTCTCCTCTCTCCCCTTTGAAACCTGGCAGTGAAGTTCCCCGAGTCCAAGTTCTACGTGGACCCCCACGCCTACGAAGACCCCTGCCAAGCAGTGCATGAGTTCACCCGTGAAATAGAGGCCTCCCGCATCAAGATCGAGAAGGTCATTGGGTCTGGTGAGTGCTGGGGCCCAGCTGCCTCTTTGCATTACATCTGACCAGGGAAATTCATGATCTGAGCTTGTGCCGTGCCCATGGCCCGCCGGGACCACGGCAGTGCCCAGCTAGGGGGCTTCATCTGGCTCTTTATCCCTGTGAGATCAAAACCACGGATAGAGTGGGGGGTTTTGGTGCATGCAATAAACCCTTGGGAAGCAGCCTGGTGCCAGAGGAGGGGGCTGCTTGTCAGCAGGTGTGGCACCGACGGCTCAGGCTGACACAGCAGATGGCTCAGCCTGTCCCGTGTGGGTGCTCCAACCCTGCTTTGAAACCCGGGGTGACAAGATGCAAATGAAACTGGAAGCGAAACCGTGGATTTTTTCAGAGCAAAAGGGAGTTTTGCACGGGAACGGGGCTTGCAGGAAAGCATGGGGCAGAGATGGAGCTGGAACTTCACTAGGAGCACCCTAAGGACTTAACCCAGAGCAGCACGAGGAAGCCTGGATGGGAGTCATCCTTGCTGCTCTGACACTCCCAGATTTGTTCATTAAAAGCAAGTGCTACTGATTGGCCCATTGCTGTTAGGAAAAGGCAGCAGAGAGAGGTGATTTCTGATGTTTCCACCCTTCCAGCATTGGGCAGTCCTTTCAGAGGGCTTGGAGGGGGTTGAAATCTACAGTGAAATCTAGAGGGGCTGTGAGTACGCTGGTAGACTGGACAATTGATGGTGTTGGTAAATGAGAAGCTGAGGAGCTCTCCGTGCCCTCACCTTCCCTTGTCTTGCAGGGGAGTCTGGAGAGGTGTGCTATGGCCGCCTGAAGCTGCCAGGGAAGAGGGAGATTCCTGTGGCCATCAAGGCACTGAAGGCAGGCTACACGGAGAAGCAGAGGCGGGACTTCCTGAGCGAGGCCAGCATCATGGCACAGTTCGACCACCCCAACGTCATCCACCTGGAGGGGGTGGTGACCAGGAGTATGTGGCTGGCAGGGCTGGTGGGGCAGAGCTGGGATGTATCTCCCTGCAGGCAACCTGAGAGATGTGGGTCAGGGCTCACTTTGGGTGCACTCCATCCTTCAGATGTCCATTTACCTGCAATGCCCTCCACCCCACCCCCTGTGCCACCTCTTACAGGACAAACTTCCCAGTGGTGGGTCCACACCTTGCTCCTCAGTGTGCTCCAGGTCAGGGTTATTGGTCTGGGAGATGTCCTACCCAATAGTGTTTATTTTAAAGGCTGCCTGTATTGAATCATAAATCTGAAAGTACTCCTTCAAAAAGGCACAGTCTGATGCAAGGCATTATGCTAATGGCATGCAAATTTCAGCAGGATAACAAAGCTGACCTATCCACATCAGTAGAACCTGGAGGGAGGGGGTACCTGTCTGGGTTACTGCCACAACCCCCCTGTTGTACCAGTGGTGCCCAATGCAGGGCTGAGACCACTCTGAGGTGCTGCATGAGACCCACAGGCTTGGATTCGTGTCTCTCCCAGTAAAAACTTGGCACTTGGCTTCCCAGAGGAAGGTGACTTCTCTGCTAACTTGACCTCCCTTGTCTTCTGCAGGCAAATTGGTAATGATTGTTACTGAATACATGGAGAACGGCTCGCTAGACACCTTCCTCAGGGTAAGGAGCAAGGCTGTGTTTTTATTCATTGCACATCCCCCTGGGCTGAGCGGCTGGAGGAAGGGCTGGTTCCTTGTCCTCGACCTCACAGCCACTGCAAGCCCTGTGGGGAAAGCTGTGTGTGCCGGGCTCTCACCTCTCCAGCAGACACAGGCTTCAGGCATCATGTCTGGCTCCCTGGAGTGGCACTGGAAAGGCAGGGATAAAACGGCCTGGGCACATGTCAGAGGCACTGAGAGGGCAGAAAGTGGGCAGGGGAGGCTCTGGGGTCAGAGGAGCTACTAAGCCAAAAATGAGAGGCACTTGGTGTGTGTGGGGGGGCTGTTTTAATGACAGCAGCAGCAACGGGATGCTGGTGAAAACCCCAAATGAAACTCTGGGGGTTTCTTTCCTTTCCAAGAAACACGACGGGCAGTTCACCATCATCCAGCTGGTGGGGATGTTGCGTGGCATCGGAGCGGGCATGAGGTACCTGTCGGACCTGGGCTACGTGCACCGGGACCTGGCGGCCCGAAACATCCTGGTCAACAGCAACCTGGTCTGCAAAGTGTCCGACTTCGGCCTCTCCCGCATCCTGGAGGACGACCCCGACGCTGCCTACACCACCACGGTGGGTGGCTCCCTGTGTTGGTCCTTGCTGGCTGTTATTGCCCTGACAGGTGGAGAAGTTGGGGGCTCTTAGGTCAAAACAGGCAGGGTGGAAATGGCAATGTCACCTCAGCCAACAGCTCAAACCCAAAGAGCTTTGGAGCCTTAATGCATTGCCCCTCACACGGGGAAGGACACTAATGTCCTAGTCCACTCTGCAGTATCGTGGCCACACACTGGTTTTAACATGTGACTCTGCCTCATTCGTGGAAGTGGGAAAAGTGGGAATTGGTTTGGCAACCTGTGATTTTGTTTTATGTGGCACACTTATGTCTGTGAAGCCATTTTGAGATTTTTCTGGCCAACCCAAGAGCTCTGTAGCTTAATGTGCTCCTCCGTGGGAGGTCAACAGAAGCAAAATCAAATATATTTTCATGAAATACATAGATTACTTTAAATATAGAGAGCTCTTTTTGCTCTTCTCTGGCCATGAAAAGAATTAGCGTGCTCCCCTGGCACACCTCTGGTGGGTGGCATACCATTCCTGCCCCAGATGCTCTGGGAACGACCCAATGTTCCCTACCCCACAGCTTTCTTCTTCGGGTGGCTGGTAAACACATTTCCAGCTTAAATGTATTCTTAGTCCATCTGTTGCTGATTTTTGTCAGCGTGGTCCTTTAACTCAACACGCCATCCTCTTCAGTGCTTGCCTGTCAAAGCAAGGATGAACAGGGAGCACATTCCATCCCCTTCCTTGTCTGCCCAAGTCAGGCTCTCTGCCCACGCCCAAGGTCAGCTCTGCGCTTGCGTGCTCTGGTAGCCCTGGGGTCCACTCCATCACTTTGAATTCCTATCTCTTGAGCACTGAGGGGACAGAACTGGGCAGGAAGACCTTGTGAAACAGGTACAGTGTTTTCCTTGCTCCACTGGAAACACCTTGAACTCATCCTTCACTTACACTTCCAGGCTTGTCTCGTGTGGCTTGTCCTCCCCAGCCCTTTCCAGAGAATGCCCATCCCGGCTTTTCACTGGTCCTGGATGCAGAGGGTGGGATGCTGAGCATCGCCCGCTCTGAGCCTCCGCTCTTGCTCGTTTTTCCAGGGGGGGAAGATCCCCATCCGCTGGACGGCTCCGGAGGCCATCGCCTACCGCAAGTTCTCCTCGGCCAGCGATGTGTGGAGCTACGGCATCGTCATGTGGGAGGTGCTGGCCTACGGCGAGCGGCCCTACTGGAACATGACCAACCGGGACGTGAGTGGGCGCGGGGCGGCGCGGGGACCGGCCTGCCCCTCTCCGGCCCAGCACGGGGCTGGGCAAAAGGGGCCCAAAGGTCAGCTCTTGCCTCTCCTCACGCCCCCACAGGGCTGTTGTGCACAGCGTGCTTGTCCCCCCTCTCCATGGGGACATCGGAGCGCTGCCCATCCCTGTGCAGCCCCCTGTGGCTCCCGGCTGCTCTTGGCAAGGTGACCCAAGTGACCAAACCAACCTGCTGGCCCTTTCCAATGCTGCCCAGTTCCTGGGGGCACTGACTCAAGCCCCTGGTATGAATGCAGGCAGAGAAGTCCCTGCCATCCCGGCTGTGTGCACCAGGGGTGTCCCCAGCCCTGCCTCTGCTGCTCTGGACAAGATTTTTTTGTTGGCTGGAGAGATTCAGCACACGTTGTGACAACTTTCCCAGTCCATGGAAGGAGTCAGGGCTTCCCTGGGATCACTGCAGTCCCACTGCTTGAGCCAGCCAGTCCCAGTGCTGAGGGTCCATCCCTTCCACTGCCCAGCTGAGGCCGCTGAAAGCCTCATGCTGGCACCACCCAGCTGTAGGTTTTGGGCTTGTCTGAGATACTGTGGGGCCACTCCCACCTCAAGAGTAGCATAAAATCTGTAGAGAAATGTAAGTTATAGCCCTGAGTACAACCTGGGGTGAAAATTTCCAAAAGGAGGCAATAAAACAAGAAAGCTCCTCCCTGCTTTGGGAGTCCTGAGAGCCCCCACTTTTCCTAGTGTTTTTATTATTTTAAAAGTGGCTTTGGCGACAGCAGGGCATGGATGAAGTGGCTTGCACTGTGTCCTCCACACAGTTCCTTCGAGCAGGTTTTCCTCCAGCCTTGCTGAGCAGTGGCTGTAAAACAACCGAGAGTGAGTGCAGCCCTTGTGGCTTGTCTGCAATATTTTGGGCCACTGGGCCTCTAGAAAGCTCTGCTGCCGTAGCAGTGATTTCCTGCACTGTGTCTGAGCACAAAGCTTAGCTCTGCTCCCCATGTGACAGCCCCAGCAGCTCAGGCATCGGGGGATCTTCCCATCTGGGGCTGGGTGCTGGGAGTGGGGCGGGGGTGCAGCTCCACTGCGGTCGTGTGGCTTCCTTGCAGGTCATTAACTCCGTGGAGGAAGGCTACCGCCTGCCTGCCCCCATGGGCTGCCCCACCACCCTGCACCAGCTGATGCTGGACTGCTGGCAGAAGGACCGCGGCGAGAGGCCGCGCTTCTCCCAGATCGTCTGCATCCTGGACAAGCTGATCCGCAACCCTGACAGCCTCAAGTGCACGGCCACCGTCAACAGGTGAGGGCAGAGCACCTGGTTTGTGGGAATAAGGGGTATTTCTGCTCAGCTCCAGCGCCAGTGGCTTCCCTTTTAGACCGCGGGCACACACACAGGGCCCATGGGCACAGGCTGTGCCATAGTAGGGCCAGGAAACCAGGGCAGGGACTGTCCCCCCATGCTGGGCACTAATGAGGCACCTCGAATCCCGGGGTCAGTTTTGGGCCCCTCGTGACAAGGCAGACATTGAAGGGCTGGAGTGTGTCCAGAGGAGGGTAAGGGACCCGGGAAGGGGTCTGAAGAGTCAGTCGTACGAGGAGTGGCTGAGGGAGCTGGGGGGGCTCAGCCTGAAGGAAAGGAGGCTCAGGGGGGACCTTCTTGCTTTCTCCAGCTCCCTGACAGGAGGGTGGAAGTCGTGCTCTTCTTCTGGGGAATGAGTGACAGGACAAGAGGAAACAGCCTCAAGTTGTGTCAGGGGAGGTTTATGTTGGATACTGGGGAGAATTCCTTCATGGAAAGGGTGGTCAGGCACTGGCACAGTCTGCCCAGGCCAGTGGTAGAGTCACCATCCCTGGAGGGAGTTAAAAGATGTGTGGATGTGGCCCTTGGGCCCGTGGTTTAGTGGTAAACACGGCAGTGCTGAGTTAATGGTTGGATTCAACGATCTTAGAGGGCTTTCCCAGTCTTGGTGATTCTGTGATTCTGCAGGTGCACTCGGGTGGACCTCCCAGCCTGCTCACCTCAGACCAACACCTCCTGGTCTAACCCCTTCTGTCCTGCCCCCAGGTTCACCCAAACACGCTCGGACAGGGGTCTGCTCGACCTGACCAGCTGCTTGACTGTGGAGGACTGGCTGGACTCCATCCGGCTGGGGCACTACCGGGACAACTTCGCCATGGCCGGGTACTCCTCCCTGGGCATGGTGATGCGCATGAACATCGAGTGAGTGCCAGAGAGCCAGCAGTGCTTGGCTGAGTGTCCCTGCACCAACTCACTAGCCCCAAACAGTGACCGTCCTGCCTTGGCTGGCTTGCTCTAGTTGGTCCCTGGGTGCCCTGCCACATACCTAGGGAAAAGGTGTTGAGACCTGGGACAATGCCCGAGGCCGTGCTGAGCTCTGAGAGAAGGTGTGGGAGTTACACTGAAAGAGTGTGAGTACCAAGTCACCTCCTGTGGCTCTCCAGCATCACCAGAGGCCCATAGGTAACTTGGGTGCTTCAGGAGGTCACTTAAGCCAACCTCCTGGTCACAGCAGGGACAGGCAGGAGGTTGCTGACTCCTTGTGCCTCTCGTCTTCACTTCCCCTGCAAAAGGCATTTCTGGACCAGAGTGTGACTGTGCCATAGTGCACAGCTTCTCTGGGATCACCGGGAAACAAATGGAGCTGGGGGTTACCTTGGAGCTTTTTCAGACCCCTGTGCTCAGGACTGGCTCCCTGCCCAGTGCAGCCAGGCAGGGAGGCACCGTCCAGGCCTCAGGGGGAGTGGAAGGTCTTTGACACATAACCAAGGCTGGGTTAAGTAAGGAGGGCAGGTGAAGATGTGTCTCACCATCCTCCTCCTCCTGCTGTAAGGAGCTTGATCTCCCACCTGCCTGGGGAGTTTCCAGGCTGGAACATCCAAGCAGTACTAGAAAAGAAGGCAATTATACCTGCTCCTACCCTAGTCTTACATCCCCAACCCTTGCTGTTACCATTAGTAACAGGGCTGGCAGCAACCTCTTCTGCCTCTAAGGAGACTTGTTCCTTGTCAGAAGGCTTGGAGCTGCTGGATGGTGGTCCCTGTGGCTCAGGAAGGACGTGCCAGTGCACACCTTTGTTGAGGTGTGGCAGGTGGAGAAGGAGGCAAGGAAAGGGAAGACAGACAGAGGGGCTGTCATGTGCATCGATCGGGGGCTGTAACACAGGGCCTTTGCTGTGGGATTGAGCTGATACTGATCCTTGTTTCTCATTCACATCAGGGAAGCTTTTGAGTGTGGAAGGCTCATCATTCATCTGTCTTTCTGACTGGGTTATCTGAGGGCATCTCACTAAAACTGAATCCAATTTCGGAGCATTGATCTTGTCACCTACCAGCCTGTCAGGAGCGATCCCCCTCCTGCTCCTGCTCCCCCCAGGGCTGTCACAGTGGCCCTGTCAGGAAGATGTGCCCGAGGGAACGGCAACCTCTCTGTCTGGGAGGATGCCCATGGACCCTCAGCACGACCAGCCTTGTGCTGATGGGCAAGGGGAGAGCTCCCAGGATGGTCCATGGGGTTGTAACCACGAGGCCTGGCACGGGTGTCTTTGTCTGGCAGTGTCTTTGTTCCCCAGGGACGTTCGGAGTCTGGGCATCACCATGATGGGCCACCAGAAGAAGATCTTGAGCAGCATCCAGGCCATGAGATCCCAGCTGCTGAACACAAATGGCCCCAGGAGACATCTCTGAGCACCAGCTGCGCAGACCCACACTGGGCATTCCTTAACACTTACCCTGGCAAAGGGGCAGCAGGGTAGTGAGCAGGAAAAGGGGCACCAGACCAGGAGCTGGAGCCCTGCCAGCATCTCTTTGATTTCAGCAGCGGTGGAAACATGGCATTCCAGATACCTCGGTGGTCCTGCTGCCTCCTTCCCCCATCTGAAGGGGGGAGCAGCCTTCCAAGTGGGCTTAGGGACATGTCATGCCTCTCTACTATGTCCCTGTGGGACTGGGGGTCTCCACACCAATGTGCAGGACAGGTGGAAACCCCTTCACACAGCAGGATGGTCCCAGCTGCACCTGCAAGGTGGAGGGGTATCACCAGCAATACCAGGAGCAGGGGGACTGGGCTTGCCATGGCACACAGCTCCTTTGGATCAGGCAGCTGGGCTGTTCCTTGGATCCCTGAACTGAGCAGGGCTTCACAGGCTGCCACTCAGCACCTCCCAGTGTACTCCAGCCTGGATGTCCTGAGCTGCACCAGCCTCCAGGTGACTTTGCAGTCCATCTCTGCCAAGCACAGAGGGCAGGGGACAGAGTACAAGGTGGCAGTGCCAGGAACAGCTGGCTCTGCCTTCAGAGGAGACTTCCCAGCATGGAGGAGAGTTGTCCAGGGCCTGCTAACCTGGAGGCTCAAGAAGTCACCAGGGTGTGGCAGGACACTCTCCACCTCTTCAACTCACCAGCACAGCTTCTCCCTGGATCCAGCACAGCCAACCAGGGCAGCCCAAGCACATTTTCTAGGGCTACAAGCTCAGGTTTCTCCACCAGTAGAACCATCCTGGCCTCCCCCAGAACAGAGAGGAGTGGGAGACTGTGCTCCCATCTTACATGATGGAGGGACAGAGAAACTCCTGCCAAACTCTTCTTTGTTTTTATATTGCCCTAGAGAAATCCAAGAGCTGTACCATCACCAGGCTGCCTCTGCCCAGGGCTGCAGAGTAGGGTCCTGCCAGCATTTCCAGCTGCAGAGTCCTGTGTCTGGGGACAGGGGCTCTGGGCACAGAGGATCTCCACCACTACCCAGCTGGTGACCCCAGTGACTGGGAGGGTGGAGGGTCCTCCACATCCCTCCTCTTCCCCACAGGAGCATCTCTTTGGGCAAGCTTGCCTGGTGCTGAGCCGTGGCCTCTGAAGACATGTGGAAATGATCCAAGGGGCTGATCTGGCTGAAGAGCTGCAGATGAACAGGGGAGAGGGGCAGGCTGTGGGCTGGGAAAGTTTCTTTTGGGTGTAAATACCATTTTCTATGGGTTTGGGAACTGTTTTACTGAAATAGGAAGTTAAGTACACAAAAATGGTCTCAAAGCACAGAAGCCTCAGTTGTGGGGCTGAACTCACTGCAAAAAAAATCTGCTGGGAGCGTGGCTGGGGAGTGGGGGGCTGGAGAGGAGAAGGGCTGGAGGGGAGCCACGCTCACTGCCAGGGTCCAGCCTGGCCCACAGCACCCCGTCCTTAGCACTGGCACAGCAAACCCAGCATCACTTCAATGCAGGTAGTGGTAGGACCTGGGTGTTCCTCCCAGGGCTGTTTGGGCACAAGGGGGGTGGGGGGGTGGGTTAAAGCCATTCCTCAGCTGCAATAATCCTGGCTAAACTGGCCTTTCCAGGGCTGGCTTGGCTCTCCAGGCGGGGCTCTTGCGTCCCGATGGATTCTCTGACTATGGCGGGCACTTTACTTCTTCCTATGGAAGCTTTTTGTAACGGGGGACAAGATGCAATGTGTTGTTTCATTTGTACTGCACTTCAGCCCTCCCCACACTCCCTCCCTGCAGCTGGGCAGAGCATCAGCAGCCTGCCAGGGGCTCAGCCCAAACCCTGCAGCACACAGTGGTGGGCGCTGGCCGTGCCCTCCCTTCCCAGCATTTGGGACTCCCCGGAGGGCGAGTCCGTCACGGACGTGCTGGTGAGAGCAGAGCTCAGTCCAGCGCCGCAGACCTGTGTCCTTGGGGGGGGTTTTGCTGGGGGCTGCAGGATCTGAGGCTGGGAGCTGCAGGATCTGAGGCTGGGAGCTGCCAGATGGCCCCTTTCCGGGTGGTTCGTGAGTCAGATCCTGCAGCGTGGGGCTCACTGGGCTGCTCTCAGCTGCGGGGATGGCGGGGCAGGGTTTTGCCTTTTATGTTCAGCACTTCCTCCTGGACAATAAAAATCCTTCTTCCCACCATCCATCTCCTTGCCTGTTATTGTCCTGCTCTGCTCAGAGCCACCACCGCTTGCAGTGAGAATAGAGGACACCCTGGCTGCTTCACAAGGGGCCAGCACTGGGATGCTCAGTCAGCCACCACCTTCCTCACCGCAGAAAGCCAGGCTGGGGACAGGGTGAGAGAGGAACTGGTTCAGCAGAGGAACTTAGGGAACCCGTCTGGGGGAAGGGGCTGGTCAAGAGGCAAACTCTTCTATCCAAGAAAGACGACGACACCCTGGCTCATATATGCCAGCAAACAAACCCTTTCCTGTATCAAAAGAGCCCTCCAGATTTTCACTCCTCCCTCCAAGAGACTTTTATTCCAGCTTGTGCCAGTCTTTCCCCTGGTAAAACAGCTTTTCCTTCCTCCTCACACCCAGCATCACCCCAGGCTTCCGATATCTGATCTCCGGAGCGTTTTCTTTCCAGCTGCCGGGGCCGGCTCGGCCGTGCCATCAGCCGGCGAGGCTCTGCGAGCCGTGTGTGCCTGGAGGTGGCAGTCTGGACCTGCAGAGCACCTGCAGAGCCCCGCGTGGAGCCGCCCGGCCCAGCCCCGGCGCGGGTTTGCGGGGTCAGGCGCTGCTCCGTGGCCGGCGGGAACAGATGGTGGAACTCGCCTTCGGGTTTACTGATATGATTCCTGTCTGATCACATACCGGCTCAGTCTGCCAAGGAAGGCTGTATTCCCAAAACGCCTTCTCTCTCTGCTTTTAGCGCAGTCGTTTAGCATCATGTCCAAGTAAATTACTCAGGATAATCCGATGTAAGATAGAAATATCAGCCCCGGCTGCCGCTTTAACCCTTGGAAGGATTACGGGTTAAGATCTGCGTGGGTTTTGAAGTATCCCACAGGTCACGTCTTGGAAACCACCATCGAGGAGTGAGACAGCAGCACAGCTCATCCCAGGATGACAGGATTGCCTGCTCTGCCATCAGGACAGTGTCTCCCCACCTCAAAGCAAGCCAGGCTTGGGGAGGGATGAGCCAGGACTGCAACAATCCTGACTTCTGCTTCAGGGCTGCCAATCCAGGGCAGGATTCAGAGCACAGAGGCAGGTCTCAGATCAGGAGGGATCCCTTGTTGCAGTCACCTGCTGTGACAGGAAAAGGAGGAAAGGAATGGCACTTCATCTCCTGCCTGTGAAGCTGCCTTCCTCTCTCCTTGGGGTGTGAAAAGGAACCTGGACTAAGCAGCCTGGCTTAACCTCCAGTTATATGATGTGCATCCAGGGCAGTCCCACCAGTCCATGGGGTGCAACCTAAAGCATCTCACTCAGGTGGGAGTGCCAGGGGATCTCCCAACAGCCCAGCCCCTCGGGGACCTGTGTGCCAGCCCACAGAGCCTGGGATGTGAGGTTTTGCAGAATGTGAGCAGGATCCTCATCCCTCGGCAGTTTGTGGGGCCCTCATCCAGCAACCCAGGCACAGTTACACCTGCTTTTCTGAGAGGGCTGTCAAAAATCCCTGATATCCAGTCAAACAACAGAGCCTCTCCAATTTCCTGGGTGAATTTCCTGACAGTTGTGTTTTGGGAAATCCCAGTGCACAGTTACTGCATCTCCTGCTTATGTTGGTCCTTCTGGAAGGGAATTGCAGGCAATCTGCAAGTGCCATAAAGAATTCTGAATGCAAAGCTGGGAACATTTCCCCAAACCCTGTCCTGCTTATCTCTGGAAGTAAAAAAAAAAAAAAAACAAGAAATAAATTGTTTACTCAGTTAAAAAGACTAAGGGGTTGCACACCACATGGGGAACTTGTGAAAAGAGTAAAAGCCTTGGAACTTGTTGATCTCAAATCCCAGCCATGACATGTTATTTTCATTTTGCCGATCCTGAAAGAAGGTGAAATTGTTCCCAGCGCTCATGGGTGTCTGCCTGACCCCAGAGTCACTTACTATTAAAAACTCCTTATTACTCATCATGTGTCTCATTTCCTCCCCACACTCTGAAGTCCTGAAAAGTGACCCTTGCAGGGAGCAGGAACTGGGACAGAGGGAGCAGGGGGGTGGCCCTGAGCAGGTAACAGCAGGTAACATGTCCTTCCCAAGCACAGAACTGTGCAAAGGATGGGTGAGCAAGGACCCAAGGGAATGGCATGAAGCTTGCCAGGGGAGGTTTAGGTTGGATATCTGGAAAAGGTTCTTCCCCCAGAGCATGGTTGGGCACTGAACAGCCTCCCCAGGGCAGTGGGCACGGCCCCAAGGGTCACAGAGCTCAAGGAGCATTTGGACAATGCTCTCGAGGACGTGGTGGGACTGTTGGGGCTGTGCAGGTCCAGGGGTTGGACTCGATAATCCCTGTGGGTCCCTCCCCACTCAGGATATTCCACTGTTTTATGACTCCATGATTCTAGGGAGGAGAGGTGAGGGATGCAGTGTGGACAATGGGGAGCAATGGTCCTCATGCCTGGACAGGAGCTGAGGGAATGTGGGAGGACAGGAACGGTTTGGGTGGATGTACTTTGGTGACTGATGGGACATGAGGCTGGGGACCAGTGGGTGCTGCAACACGGGCACGGCACGTCCCAAAGTCACCAGGTGAGCTCACAGTGCAGAGGGGAGGAGATGGAGATGCAGGTGACAGAGAGGCAGGAGGAGATGGCAGAGAGGCAGGAGCAGCAGGATTACTCTCCCTGCCCAGCAGGACCAACCACACCCTGCATGGACACACAGCAGGGAGGGATGAAGCCCCATTTAACGCCTGGCTCTTCTAAACCTGTTATCAAAAGATGAGGTTCCTCATTACAATTCCTTTATTTCTCTCGCATTCAGAGCTGCCAGTGAAGGGTCAGCAGCACTTATGAAATTTTCAATTCTCGCAGGTTTTGAATTTACATGTTTTTTTCCCGTATCTGAGCTGAAAGAAGATTATGAATAAAAGATTAAAATTGGATGTCTCCAATCATTTAAGAGCAATGCAATGAGCATTTATTCCAGGAACAAGCAGGAGCCAAACACCGCTGCCTGCATACCAAAAATTAGCAGCAAACTTCGAACAGGGTCTAAACAAAAGGTTGTGCTCTTTGATGTGACACTTTGGGGTGTGGGAAAGGGGACCTGGAAATCTCTGGGCTGTGTAGGGTCTCATGAGCAAAGGCTCCTTGACTCTAGATACTTCAGAGGAGAGGTGACTGCTGGATCCACCAATACAGTTCCATCACTGAGAGGTGTGAACATCATACAGGAGCACCTTGTGCAAGCAATGCAGCTCTTCAGGAGAGGTGGAAGGATGGGTGGTGGGAAAGGGGAGGTGGCTAGGACAGGTTTGGGTGAAGTAGGATGTGGCTGAGAGACTTGGGAAGAGCTGAGGCGGGAGGAGGAACTGGATCTGAGGAGCAGAGGAAAGTCAAGGTGGGTCTGAGTGGGGCAATAGCTGAAATAAGAGATCAAGGCAAGCTGTGCCTGGTGTAGAAAGGGGCTTTTCATATCTAGAGGCAAAGGTTTACTGAGTACAGGCTTTGCAAAGGGAACAAAAGCTCTAGTGAAATTTTTGGCTTCTCTGCTCAGAGAGATGAAAGGAAGATGGAATTTGCTGGTGTGTGGCCCCTTCTCTGGCCATGGGCACATTTCTGTGCATGTTCTCACCATGCAAAAAACCCCACCCTTTCCTCCAACCAATACATGCCCTTCCTCCCTGAATCCTTGCTTTTCCAGGCACTTTGATTTCAGTTCACTTCCTTATCAATGCTCTGAGACTTCGGGGAATAGGAACAGACATGGCTTGTGCTCCCAGCACAGCCCCCTCGGGCTTTGGGGCCATCCAGCCTGACAGGAGGTGTGAGTCTCCTCAGTGCCGTTCCTGCCTCAGTTTCCTTCGTTGTTTTCTTAGTTCTGCTCCCACATCTGATCCTGTGAAATTTCCAGGCAGTGAAAAGCCTCTAAGCAGCAGAACTCGCTGACAAATGCTGCACACAGAGTGCTCAAAAATGTTACCACGCACTCTCCGAGACATTTCCATGCCTTCCACCCTCTTTTAACAGTGAGGTCTTGGTCCTGCAGCCAGAGGCAGCATCCCTCCCCCCCAGTCTGTACCTGTCCTGCATCTCCCGGAGCAGACAAACGTGGCAGAGGGCAGCCAGCACCAGGAGCTGCCGTTCCTACGGCGTTTTGGAGAGAGCTGAGAGCCGTGCGAGGCAGCAGTGCCCCCGCAGACAAGACGGTGGCAGCCTCAGCTTGTGTCTGCACATGGCCAGGAGAAGGCACGGCCGAGGGAGCTGTGGCCTCCTGCAGGCAAAGCTTGCAGCTTGCAGCGAGCCCGGAGGCACCGTCCGGGGGGAGGGACACCCCGAGATGCTTTGTAGCTCACTCACCTGCTCCACGCTCTTCCCTTGTCCCCTGCTCTCCTGGCACTGTGTGTTCAGCTGCTCCCTGAAATGTCTCCTCCTCCCACCGTGTCTCCTTCACCTTCCTCCCAGCCTGCTGAGGGCACCGAGCAGGGTGGTGGTCAAGGATCTCGTGGTGCTCAGGTGCTCACAGGGCAAGGACTGAAAGTTTTAGATGGAATATGAGGAAGAATCCTTCCCTGTGAGGGTGGGGAGGCCCTGGCACAGGCTGCCCAGAGAAGCTGTGGCTGCCCCTGGATCCCTGGAAGTGTCCAAGGCCAGGCTGGACAGGGGGCCTTGGAGCAAGCTGGGCTAGTGAAAGGTGCCCCTGCCCATGGCAGGATCTTTCCCTGTCTCAGATCCCATGATTCCAACAGATTTCACCTCCCTGATGACACCCTTTGAGCAGGGCAGTGCCCGAGGACAGTTGTGATGGGGACGATGCATTGTCTGCAAGAGGATGGCAGACAGAGCTCCTTCCCAGGAAGAGCAGAGCTGCAGCCTCTTTGAAATTCCCTGCACACGTATCCCACAGAGCCAGGAGGGGCACTGGGCTGGGGGGAGCTGGGTTTTGTTTTCTCTCTGTAGAGAGCCTGTCAGAGATTCCCACCTCTGGGAGGACGGGATGGACAGACGGACGTGGCTGGGCTGAGCAATGCTTGGGGTGGGCAGTGGGAGCTCCCTGAGCTTTGATGAGCCCTCCAGCGCCGGTGCTGACAGCTGCAAAGCTGTGCCTTCAGTTTCCTCCTCTCCCAGGACTGCTCCCACCACTGACAAAAGCTCCTCCTCGGCTTTTACACCTCCTCGTTCCAGCAGCCAAGACCCTGACACGGCTCCTTCAGCACGGGGTTTCATCCTGCCCTCAGGACAGAGCTCTCCTTGCCTGCCCTGCCCCTGCTGAGCATCCCCAGGTCCTGCTCTGTCTCAGGGCTCTGGTGCTGCCTGACAAAAACTTTATTCTCACAGCATGTAACTGTGGGAATCTCATCGTGGCCTTCCAGTACTTAAGGAGGGATTCATAAAAATGAGGGAGAGGGACTTTTTACGTGGCCAGAGAGTGACAGGACAAGGGAAATTACTTCAAATTGAAATAAAGGAGGTTTATTCTGGATATCAGGAAGGAATCCTTCCCTGTGAGGGTGTCTTTTAAGAATGTTCAATGTCCATGGGAGGCATCTGTGATGACTGCCCACAGATCATACTGTGGCTGTCTCTCACTGAGCCTGTGTTTTTGTGTGGGTTTTGGAAGCTGGGGCCGGACAAGATGCGCAGACACATCATGAGTTTGCACTCAGTGGTAGGAGGAGGTAGGGAAGGCTCCATCTGCAGACACCCTGCAGGAAATTGCAGGTATTTTTGTTTGTTTGCCCAAACCCTTCTTTTCTCTGTTGCAGTTTGAGTATCTTCTCTGTGAGGCAGAGGTGGGGATGCAGCTTGTGGGGCCAAGACAGGTACACTCTGCCCTGGTTGGGTTTGCCCTCAAGTGGGGCTTTGGGCTACGTGTGGGGATGCTGGTCCAGACCTCTCCCTGTGCACAGGTCCCACTGTGGGATGCTGCCTTATACCCCAGACCTGTGGGACACCTGGAGTCTGGAAGGTTCAATCACCCTTTCAGGCACTACCCCAGAACATTTTAGCACTCTCTGTTGCTCTGGGAGGTGGGTGAGACTGATCTGCTTTGGGGGAGAAGGTGACTTCCCTGCTAGTGACCCCCTGGCACCACAGAGCTGGGGAAGCTGCCTGGGGATGCCTTTGGACCTCTTTATGTGATGCTGAAACAACTGACAGAAAATGGCACAGGGAAGGGGAAGTTAGCAGGCTGTCCCCAGTGACAGGCTCACCAGCTGCCACCAGCTAGTTCAGTGGTCTGGGCACGCTGGGGATGAGCACCAGGAAAGGGCCAAGTGGAGCTAAAATGGGGCTTTCCTGTCTCGGTCCTCTGTGCCTCTTGTCAGAGCTCCAAGAGGAACGGGGATGGCTGCCTGCCCGTTTGTGTCCTTTAATCCTGTTTTTCTCTCTTCCTGCTTGTCAGCCTTGATCATGGGCTCCATCAGCCTTCCCTTCCCTCCACTCCTCCCTCTGCCATTCCTGCTGGGAGTTTGCAGCCAAGTCCCCCCACAGCTGCTCACAGCCCTCACTGTGCAGCAGACACCTTGAAATCACAGAATCATTCAGGCTGGAAAAGCCCTCTAAGATCATCAAGTCCAACCACTAAGCCAGCACTTCCAGGGCCACCACTAAACCATGTCCCAGGGGGCACATCTGCAAGGTTTTTGAACACTGCCAGGGACAGTGACTCCATCACTGCCCTGGGCAGCCTGTTCCAATGCTTGATCACCCCTTCTGTGAAGAAATTTTCTCTAAAATCCATTTGAAACCTTCCCTGGCACAGCTACCTGGGAGAAGAGACCGACCAATCCTGGTTCCAACCTCCTTTCATTTAGGTGCAAAGAGTGATGAGATCCCCCTAAACTTCTCTTTCTCCAGGCTGAGCCCCACCAGCTCCCTCAGCCATTTCTCATCAGACTTGTGCTCCAGCCCCTTTCCCAGCCCCATTGCCCTTCTCTGGATATGCTCCAGCACTTTGGTCCAGCTCCTGCCATGGGCTGAGGATCCTGCCTGCAATCTGCCTCTCCAACAGCAGCAGTAGCCCTGCTGGTGAGATCTGTGCCTCACACCCTCACCTCACAGGAGCAGGATCCTTGGAGTCTCTTGCAGACAAGGGTAAAGCCCCTAAAGAGATGGTTTTGGGGGCAAACAGACCCTAGTCACTGTCTGCCATGGGGGCTGTCTCCTCATCTTGCCAGCCAGGACCAACTTGGACTTCCCTGGGCGCTCACCCACCACGAACAGCACTGAGGAGCAACTGCCCAAAACCAGGGGCCAGGAAAAGCTTCCAGCAGCCACAGAGTCCCACACAACCCACTTGCTCTGCTGACCTTCAGAGGCCAGAACCTGAAACCAGTGAACGCTGACTTGAGCTTCCCTGGGACCACACCGACTCCCTGGCAGGTCCCACAGCCTGGACCCAGCCCATGCGTGGCTCAGCTCTCGGTTCCTCTCTCCTCTGGCCTCCCCTCCCTGGTCCTGGGCTCCTCCCCACCCCGGGCAGGGCTCCCCCACCTTTCGCCCCGGCCTTTATGCTGCTGAAGTGGGGCAGGGCATGAAATATGGATGAGGCGCCGCGACCTGTCGCGTGCTGCTGGGCTGGGCCCGGGTTCGATTAGCCCTGATGTTTCTTTCATGAGCCAGAGGCTTTCTCCTCTCCGGAGCTCTTTGCCGCGAACGCCGGGCTCAGTCACGGAAGCAGACGGCTGATTAACCACCCGCTGCCTGCCCCTGCTCCTGCCTGCTGCTCCTGCCCCTGCTCCTGCCTGCTGCTCCTGCCCCTGCTTCTGCCCCTGCTCCTGCCTGTGCTCCTGCTCCTGCCCCTGCTCCTGCCCCTGCTCCTTCCTGCTGCTCCTGCCCCTGCTCCTGCCCCTGCTCCTGCCCCTGCTCCTGCCCCTGCTCCTGCTCCTGCCCCTGCTCCTGCCCCTGCTTCTGCCCCTGCTCCTGCCTGCTGCTCCTGCCTGCTGCCCCTGCTCCTGCTCCTGCCCCTGCTCCTGCCTGTGCTCCTGCCCCTGCTCCTGCCCGTGCTCCTGCCCCTGCTCCTGCCTGCTGCTCCTGCCCCTGCTCCTGCCCCTGCTCCTGCCTGCTGCTCCTGCCTGCAGCCACCCAGCCTCGCCCTGCCTCCTGTCCCTGCCACCGCCGCCTCCTGCTTTCCCCACCGCTCTACAGCGAGCTGGCATTCCCGCGGGTCATTCCCACTCCAAACCCGGAGCGATTTTCCCCAGGTGCTGGGACTGGGCATGGCTGGAGGTGGAGCAGCACTGCTGGGGGAAGAGGTGATTGGGCGCTGCCTGATCTGCAGGGCACGGTTCAAGGTGTGAGACCAGGTACTGCCTGCAGCAGGGACAGAGCTCCTGTGTCCCCAGGGACCCAGGGCTGGCTCCCAATCAGGCTGGTAAATTCTCTTCAGCGAGATCCTGATGATTTTCCTAATGACCAGGCCTGGCTCCGGAGAATTTCACTGGGCTATTTCAGGCAGCTAATTGTACCGAGCAAGGACGTTCCCACCGTTCAGACTTTCAGTTATCTAGGACGTGAGAGCTCACAGCCTTCCCAGAGCTCTTCTGTGGGGCAGGAGAAGGGGACACAGCAGCTCCTCTGTGTCTCTCTTTGTCCCTCTGCTTTCCTAGGGTAACCTTGGAGCTGATATGTGCAATCAGCTTTGAGACTCTGCGCATCCCAACTCTCCTCAGCTTTCCTTGTGCAGGAAATCCTGGGAATGGCAGGAGCCATTCCCCCCTGGCTCATATCCACACACGTGAGAAGGTGGCTCACACTCAGCAAGACCTTGGTTGTCTCTTCCCCAAACAACCAGCTGCAGGAGGCATTAGAGGCACCAGAACTTTGCACAAATGTAAATGCTCGGGTGTCTGGAGAGGGGTGGGTAATTTTGCAGCTGGAAACATTCCCTCTGCCTTTTGACCCCCTGAATTGCACCTGTACTCTTAATCTTGTGCCTGTGTAAAAGTTCCCAGGAAGTGCTGGTGGGGGACAAAAAATCTTCACCTATGACAATTTTCAGCTCTCAGTTGGCCAAGGGCAACCAGATCTGACTTTGAAGTGGACATGCTTGCAGCTGTGGGCTGGACTGTGAGTCTCCAGCAAGCCCTTCCAACAAAAATCCTTGGCTGAACCTTGTTTTGTGACAGCTCCAGCACTCTGAACCCTCAGGACTGTGGGCTTTTGCTCTTTCACTGTTGGAACAACACAGAGTATCATCTTGAGTGTTGTTTTGCTCTGGGAAGAGCTCTCTCTGCCCGTTCTTACAGCTACACTCCTTGACCTCCAACAGGTGCCATTCAGAGATGGTGCAGTTGGCTCCAGGAATGATTTTTCATGCTGTGCCTGCTTTGGGTGCAGCTCAAGCCGTGGCAGTGGTGTGGGTGGGTCACACCTGCGAGCTCTCTGTGCCCCTGAACTTAGCTCAGGTTTCCCTGACCTCTTGGCCCACGCTCCGAGGGGAGGCAACGTGCTGGATCAGGAATGACCTCCAACACGGGACAGGTATGAGCCAGTCAGCTGGAACAAATGGAGTCCTGACAGGATGAGAGCCGAGACGAGCAGCCCAAACCCACTGACCCACTCCTCACTCCCGAATTCCACCTCCTCCCTGCCTCGGCGGGGTGTTTTTGGGGAGCACATCAGCAGTTCGGGGGAGCCCAGGATTGCAGCCCTCGCTGCCTCCTCTCCCGGTGGGTGGGTGGGTGGGTGAGTGGGTCAGTGGGTGGGTGGGCTGCCTGCCTGCTGGGCTGCCGCTTCCAGAGCCTTTCCACCGCTCTGCCTCCGGCTCCCTGGCGGGGAGGGCCGGGCTGGAGGCGGCGGCAGCGATCCCGCGGCCCCGGGGAGCACTTGACACGCGATTCCTCTCGCACAGACAGCGCTTTACACGCTATTGCTGGCACAACACAGCGAGCGGCCGGGGGTTTCTCTGACACACACACACACAGACACACGCTCTCCCTGCAGCTCCCAGGGCTCGTCCTTCTCCCAGCCAGGCGCTGCCGCCGGGCGCTGCTCGGGCAGCGGGAGGGTCTGTGCTCCTCGGGGAGCCGTGGCAGAGCAGGTTCATCACTCTGCTCCTTCTGCCCCTCCACCCCTCACTGCCCAGCTGCCCCAGGCCACTGGTGAAGTCTTCCTGAGATGCAGATGGCTTTCCCCCTACATCCAGAGTCACTGGTGGGAGATGAGCACCCCAGCCATAACAAGGTATTACCCACCTCACCAGTGTGGTTCAGAGATCGTTTTTCAATTTGAATTTGTCGTTCTTGGATCTTGTGGCCAGGCTTTAGGGTCTGTCTGCCTTTTTCCAGTTCCTGCTGACAGTCATTAGCATTTCTCTAGGCCAAGAACCATGGTGCAAATCCAGACCCTTCCTGTGCTGGACAGAGAGGTCCTGCCCTGGAAACTGCAGCTCCTCCTGGTCCTTTACCTCTTCCCCCAGACCCAGCCTCAGGGGTGACAAGACTCTGTGTCTGCCATGGGGTGGTGATAACACCTCCAGGTGTTCTTATATCTCAGGTTATTTTTCCATCTCCTGCACTTCATTTACATGCACAGAGGGTTCACTGTGTGGATTTTCTTTTTCTCTATGTGTTTGTGGTGCAGTTCATGCAGTTCATCAGCTGCTGCTTTGGCCATGCACCACACTCAGCCAGGGCTCCCTGACAAGCTCAATTTGGGGCTCAGAACTCCAGAAAAGAGAGAGAGGGGCCCTCGAGGACCAAGTGAATGACTCTGCCAGCGGGCCATCCGTCCATGCTACAAGTGCTGGAAGGGAAGAACAGCAGACACAGTGGTGAGGCAATGGTAGCTGTGGCCACCCCAGCACAGGAGATGCCCCAGAGGGTCCAGTCCAGGTGGGAAATTCAAGGGGTTGTGTTGGGAATGTTCTAACCAGAGAGGAAGCACTATCCCATGTGGCTGAGATTGGTGTACCAAAGGGTGAGCAGCTGGTGTGTGCAAGGGGGTGACTGGGGTGACTTTGGCTGCCCGTGGCCAAGCTCCCAGAGCAGAGATGTTTACCCTGGGGCTGTGCAAAAGGACGGTCCCTCTGTGCCCTGGTGTCTAGGGGTGTCTGGCAAGGCCCATGCAGGCTGTGGCTGCACAGGATGGTGGGCACATTCCTCTGCTCCCAGCCTTCAGGCTTCGGACTCCATCTGCTGTAACATGAGTGGAATTTCTGCGGCTTGCACCGCGCTGTCTGTGCTGGGGGAATATGCAGCACTGAGCAGGAGGAAACTAGGGCAGGCAGGGATGAACTGGGCCGTGGATGCAGCCCTGGGAATCCCCGGTGTTTCCCAGGAAGAGACTGAAATCTCCACTCAACTTGATTGGAAAGAGTGCCTGGAGCGTTGTAACTCTGCAGCAGGAAGACAGAGGCCACGCCAGTTGGTTCTTCCAGCATCACCCATGTGAGTTCGAGCTCTTTGCAGCATCCCTGTGATACATGGACGTTTTCTGGGTGGATGTGCTGCCCAGGTGCCCAGCACAGGGGAGCAGAGTAGCTGCCACACCAGTTTCCTGACTAGTGTGTGGGATCATGTGTGGAGGCTGCACTGGAGCGTGCAGGGCTTTAGCAACAAAAAGCCGCTCTTCCCAGCTCCCAGTGAGTTTGGGGGCCATGAGTCCAGATGGGACATCCCAGCTCCTCTGCCCACATCCCAGGGCTCTGTCTCTGCCTGTCCCTGCCCCTCACACCCTGCATATCAGGAGGCTGTAGCCAGACCTGTATTTGCTGCAGAGAGAGGGAGAACCAAGCCCTTGCTTCGGGACAGATCTGGATGTGGCTCTGATGTCCCGTCTGACTCCTTTCTCCCCAGTTCCCGGGCTGCCTGCTCCCAGCTCTGCTGGCAGGGACGTGTGGGCAGCTCCTGCCCATTTATGTGTGAGGAAAGAGAAAATCCAGACTGGTGATTTTCTCTGGGGGGCTGAGCACAGATCAATCTCACTCTGCGCTCTGAAGCCTAAAGGACACCTTGAAAACTTCTTTTGTCAGGAAAGAAGCTGATTCCTCACTCCCTGAGGCTCCTTAGGGACTTTCCAACAGATTTCCAGCATCTGAGAAAGCATCTTCCCTATGCCCACTTCCTCTGGCACCAGTTGGCAGTGCATGTTCATGGGCTGCCACCGAGCCTGATCAGGGGGTCCCCAGGCTGGGCTGGAGTGCAGGGAGCACCATTTTCATGGATCCACGTTTTTCCACAGGGCTCTTTCAGTCTCTGCTCCCTGTGGCACCTTCCCGAGTGTCCTCATATACCCAGACTGGGAATGTGCCCAGGGAGAGTTTCATTCCAGCCCTCGAGGTGCTGCAGGGGCAGGACCAGGTCTCTGGTGCTGTCCCCCCTTTGGCTGAACCCCGCAGGATGAGCATGGGAGAGCTTTGCAGGTCAGGGCGTCACAGCATCCCCACATCTGGGGCCAGACCCTGCACAGAGGATGGATCTGGGAAGCTTCCATGGAACAGGAGTGTCCTTCTCCTCCCTTCCCAGTGCAGCTGCTCCCTCTCTCTTGGCTCCCTCTCTCTTGGCTCCTCCACCTCCCAGCCTTGGCTGGGCACAGCAGAGTGGACAGAAATTCCCACAGAGAGGTGGAGCAGAGTCTGGGAGCAGTAGGAAGGAGTCAAGAGGCCCCTCACAGCCCCCCATCCTCTTGCCTTCCCCCTCAGCTGCTTATGGCAGCCCCAAAATTAGGGATGAAAGGTTAACAGGACAAAACTTCACTAAAGCTTCTCCAAAACAGCCACCACAGGCCTTGCCCTCCACTCTACGGCAAACCTGGGTCACCACAGCCCTTACTTTGCTCCTGTGGAGAGCTCTCCACAGGCATGGGAATGTCCCCATGTCCCATCAGCTCCAAGCAGGGCCCCTCGCTTTGATACTGTAATTTAGCAACATGAAAACAGTTGCGTTCTGGAATTAAGCATACAAGGAGCTCTCCTTAAGCTGGGGGAATTATTTCCACATCATTTCAAATTTTCTGCTCTATTAATTTCCCTCTAGTCTGTCATTTTCTTCATTTGTCCCATGGCTCCTGGGGTTCAGCAGAGCCAGCACTAGGCATGATGCTTAGTCCCTTTTCCTCAGGCTAAATCCTGGTGGCTGGCTGGGCTTTCCATTTCCCTGGAAGCACAGCTAAGTCCTGGGTTTGCAGGACTTGGGATAACGGATGCTCCTCTAGCTCAGCATCAGCTCCAGTCATTCAAAAGGCACAGGGACATGACTGCCTGCATCAGGTACCCCCCTCTCACCTCCCACCTTTGCTCCTGGCTGGAGGGGGCTGGGAGAACCTGAGGCTTGGATATCTGGCCTTGCCACAGGGATGCTGGCAGTGGTAAGGGCTGCTGCCACCTCTTGTGCTCTCCTAATCCTCTGTCTGGTGGCACAGAGGGGCTGGTGGTGGCAGGGCAATGCAGCCTGCAGTTGTCTTCTTAGGGTCATGGAATTGTTAATGGTGGAAAAGCCCTCTAAGGTCATCAAGTCCAACTGCTAATGCCAGGTTCACCACTAACCCACGTCCCCAAGTGCCACCATCCACAGGTTTTTTGAACACTCGCAGGATGGTGACTCCACCACTGACCTGGGCAGCTGTGCCAGTGCCTGACCACCCTTTCCAGGAAGAAATATCCCTTGTGTCCAACCTAAACCTCCCTTGGTGTAACTTGAGCCTGTCACTTGTTCCCTGGATGTTCTCAGAGTCCTGCACGTTCAGCTGGGCGCAGGGCAGAGCACCCCCAACCCAAATGCCTTTGCCTCAGCCTCTCCCAGCTCCTCGTCTCCTGGCTCCAGTGCTCAGATCCTTCCTGCCCTCTCGGTGTACAGTGCCTCCTGCAGACCCCTTGTCTCAGGATTGGTGTCCTGCCTGGCTGGGCAGCCTGGGCTCTGCCCTGTGCTGCAGGTGAGCCCTGGAAGCAGGAATGCTCTCCAGCATGACGGGCTGGATTAATCCCCCTCCTCCCCAGTCTTTCTACATTTTCTTCCCCGTGGTGGTCCCTCATTAGCATCCCACTGCTGTCCTCCAGCTGCTCTCTCTGTTTACACCATATCCAAGACCATGGTAGGACTTTATGAATCATTTATCTTAAGCAGCAATTATTGTACAAACAAGTCATAAATACTGTGTCGATCAACCTGCTCTGAACACCCGAGACAAAGACAGAGGCATGAACGTCGCAGGAGATGGATTGAGAGAGGAATTGTTCCAGCTATGTGAGCCACCCCCATCCTCTCCCCACTCACACAAGCCTTTACAGGAATGCCAGTGGGATACCTGGGCTGAGCAGGATTCCAGTGTGAGGCTCAAGGGCAGGAAGCAGGAAAGGCCTGGGTGGAACAGGGCAGATATTAGAAATTGGGATGTTAGGTGCTAGGACAGATATTAGGATATTAGGACTAGATATTATGAAGAAACTGTTCCCTGTGGGGGTGGGGAGGCACAGGTTGCCCAGAGAGACTGTGGCTGTGCCATCCCTGGAATTGTCCAAGGCCAGGTTGGATGGGGCTTGGAGCAACCTGGGCTGGTGGAAGGTGTCCCTGGGGGTGGAACAAGATGAGCTTTAAGGTCCTTTCCAACCCAAGCCATTCTGAGATTGCATGATTGATCCTGCAGCCCTGGGCATGCAGCTGAGCACGATGTTGTGCCACTTATATATTGCAGAGAGAGAGAGAGAGAGACATCCTGGACTTCTTGCAGTTCAGTCCGGGAGAAGGGTGAGCAGTGGATGCACCAGGGGGATGTCAGGCAGTCTCTTCCTAAACAGCACCACTTTCCTCCTGCAGTAGTGGCTGAACCTCAGGACCTCAGGAGGCTGTGAGAGACCTTTGGCTGCTCAGGCTGAGTGGCTCCTTCAGCACCATCTCAGGGAGCAGGAATTGTGTTCCTGGATGGATCCCTGCACGAAGAAGGAGCTGGGAGACTTCAAAAGTTTCTGGGCAGGATCTGAGGAGGGGAACACTACAGCACAGTGTGTTCCAGGGAATCTTGCAAGAAGGAGAAAATGCCAAGCTGCCTGTGAAGGGCTGCCTTTCTGCAGGAGGGTAAACAACACAACCCTCAGCATCTGGTCAGTGGGGAAAACTTCAAAGCTGGAAACAAAGCCAATTCCGTCACAGCTGCGAGCCCTGCCAGGATAAATGGTGTTTGCACAACCTCAGTGACTGCAGTTAATTTGTGATATAATATACAAGGTGTCCTGGTGACAACTGGGATGGCATCATCGCTCTGCCCCCATCCAGCACCCTGCAGGCACAACCCACTCCAACCCTAGGAGGGCACTTGAGTGTCCTAAACCCTTTCTGGGAGCACCTTATGGGGGAGGTGGGGGGGGGGCACCCTGAGTCAGGCTGGCTTGGGCTTTGCTGGGACCACTTGCCAGGAGACAGACCAGTCCTTAGGACTCATCAGCCTTGTTCTGGCCATGCTGAATGAACCAAGAAGTGCTACAGTGCATGAAAATCATAGGATCACAGAGTTCTCAAGGTTGAAAAAGACCTTTAAGATCATCAAGTCCAACTGTCAACCCAGAACCACGAACATGTTCACCATTAAAACTCAAGTCCCGTATCCACAGTTTTTTGAACAGTTCCAGGGATGGGGACTCCACCACTGCCCTGGGCACCCTGTGCCAATGCTCTACAACCCTTTCTGTGAAGTAAAAATCCATAATACCCAACCTAAACCTCCCCTGGTGCAACTTGCAGCCATGTCCTCTTGTCCTGTTCCCTGGGAGCAGAGCCTGACCTCCACCTGGCTCCACCCTCCTATAAAGGAGTTGTAGAGACCAAGAAGGCCGCCCTGAGCCTCCTTTTCTTCAGTTCATAGTGCAGGGAGCAGGTTCAGACAGGGGAGGCAGCACATCCAAGGTGCAGCAGAGAGTGAGGGGCTTTGGCCCAGCTTCTGAGGAAGAGACCTGAGGCTGGGAGGTTTGAAACCCCTGCAGAAAGGCTGGGGTTGGGTCCAGTGGAGAAACAAAGGCCGAAAAATTATGCATGTCTTTGTGTGCCCGCCTGCCCTTGGGGAGAAGTGAGTTGGAATTTGGCACTGGTGAGCAGGGCTCTGCCTGCAGACTTTGCCTCTGCCAGCTGGGCACAAGGCTCCTCGGAGCTGAAAGTATCATCTCCTCTGCTGCCTGATTTACCCCTACCCCCTCTCCATCCGCTTCTCCATCCCAATCCCCATCCCCGTTCCCATCTCGGTCTCCAGCCCCAGCACAGGCAGCACACGCTGCCCTCTCCCTGCAGCCCCCTCGGGGAGCGTCCCCTCCCTCGCAGGGACCTCGGCGAGGCCGAGGGTGTGTTTTGCAGCGGGGGGAGATTCACAGAGAAAGCTTTTTTAGTGACTCCTTCAAAGCGGGCGTGTGCGGGGCCGGGGTCACCGCGAGGCCGTTCCCCGGCGCTCCCCCCGTCGAAGCTCTTCCCCCAAAACACACAAAGCTGTTTTCCAGCGCCTTGCAATGAATCACCTCCACTCTGCAGACAAACTTTTTCCCCCTCCTACTTCTCCTTTGAAGACGCTCACAACGCGCTGGACTTATCAAGACTAATTTTAGAGAAAAACCGAGAAAAAAATATGCAAACTACAGACTCAGGCCCCTGAAGACTTAAAGCACTAAGAGCTCTTCTGAGGAGTGCAGATGCAGCGAGACTGCCTTATCTCCGAGTCAGCGCTGAAGTGGAGAGCCACGTAACGAGGGACTATTTCCCATCTGCTGCATAAATCTAAAGTTACTTCAGGCAGAATGAGGAATCAGAAGATACTTCAAAGGCATTTGAGCTCTGTATCTGTGTCAAACCGCAGCTCTAAGCACTCTGTGTTGCCCCCCTATTAAAGATGAACTTTTGTACTCTGTTAGACATCTTAAAAAGCATAAAACATAAGTTCATTTGCTTTTCAAGTACTCCCATCCCCACCCCCCACACACACCACCCCCTGCTCAGCTCCTGTGCAAAACAGGGTATTTGTGAACAAACAGCCCTGGTTTTGCTGCAGAGGTTTCATCTTCCCTGCAGCACAGGAGGGGCTGGGCTGGGTGAGCTGCAGTTCTCCAGCACGGAGGGGAAATGTCACCACGCTGTCAGGGCGTGATGGGACCAGGCACGGCTTCCCCCGGGCGTGTCCTCAGCACCCTCTGGGCTGGAAATGCTGTGCCGGGGGAGATGCAGCTCTGCCCTGTCAGAGATGGGGTGTGTGGGGGGGGGGTGTTTCTAGGGAGGAGAGCAAACAAGGCTGACTGTCAAGGTAACCCTTTTCCTTGTGGAATTTGTGGCTTTATCAGCATTTTTTTTTTGCAAAACGAGATGAAACGTGAAGGGTTTTCAGCTGTGAAAATGAATTGCTTCTTCCTAAGCTGGCACTGAGCCCACGGCCTCGGGTCCTGGCGGGATGCTGTGGCATCCCCCCCGCAGGTCAGTGACCACCAGGACCCCGCCCCCAGCAGTGTCACCAGCACCGTGGGACACGCGGGTTGGGCGGTGGGGAAGGGAGAACTGCACAAAAAAGAAGCCCCTAAACTAAAATCAACGGCGCTGAAGCAAAACAAAAGGGCTTTGCTGTTTCCAGCATCCACTGTGCATTCTCCAGCAGAGCAGCTGCCAGGATTCTGGCCTGTTCTTCACGTGGTATTTCTTGACAGGGCTGCAATTTCTCTTGATTTAATGAGCCCTTTTACCCACGGGGCAGCCAGGAGGGGAGGTGGGCCCAAAGAGATAGGGAGGATGGGTGAGTCAAGGCCAAGCAAAGCCTTCAGAACGCCCAGGATCTGGAGGGAATATTTTTCAGGGGGAGTGTGGAGGAAGAGTATGAGAAGAGAAGGAGAAAGTGTTAGGAAGAAAGAGGAGAAGACATGGGTAGGGCTCTGTACAGCGAGATCAGAGGAGGGGAGCACAGTGGGAGTAATTAGGGATTGGTGATTCAGGTGTGAGGCAAAAGGAGGGGAACGTCCATAGGGGTTGGGGGAACAGAGAACAAGGAGGAATTCAGAGCCTGGCAGCAGATGGGCAGGAGGGGGTTAGTGCAAAGGCGGGAAGGGAACAACCAGGGGAGCGGCAAAGGAGGGCACAGGTACAGCAGGCTTGAAAACGGCTGTGACAGTGAATTTCTGCACTGCCTTAGAGAAGGTGAAGTACCTGGGTGGAGGATAAAGCAAACAAGGGGTCACAGGAACAGCCAGACAACAGCATCATCTGTTCAGCAGAGCAGAGAGGCTGGGTGGGGATGGGGTGCAGCTGATAGAATGGATGGAAACAAGGAGCACTAAAGGTACAGGATTTCAAATCAGGAATTAAAATAGCACTCACAATACCGTGTCTTAAATCTGGAGACAGGGAGCTGCTGCTCACCTGGGTGCACAGAGCCAGAGATGGAGGCAGGTTTGTACAGACCATGTACAGACCAGGAGAAAATCAGACCTTCTCTCCTGTTAGCAATTTACAATCCCTTCTCTAATTTTCATTATCTGCAGCAAAGGAGCAATCCAGGGAATCATTTCCTAGCAAACTCAGCGGATGGATTTGGCTGGATTGCCACCTGTCCATGCTGTGTATTTTCCCAGTCCCTTCCCAGCTCATGGTGGGGCACCAAGGGGGCTGTAGCTGCTGGCCCAAGCTGTCTCACATGCAGCAGTGGTGCAGGTCGAGCCCAGGACCAGCACAGGGCCAACAGGGCTCTGCCTGGCACGTGGGCTGCAGGCACACAAAGCATCACATCAATCCTGCAGGACAAGGATCCCCAGAGCCAGCCCATGGCACCTCTGGCAGAGCTGTCCTCTAGAAACATGTCCCTTCCTGTTTCCAGCTGCCAGCCCTTCATTATCCCACACAAAGCAGATCTCCAAAGCATCTCTTTCCCCAAACCCATCTGGTCTGCCTCTCCCACCATCCCACCTCTCTCTTGTGGCCCTGTTTCTAATTGTAAGAACTCAGTTTTTGGGTACCAAGGCCAGAACTGCCTGTGCTGCTCAACTCACTGCAGCTGGATCAAAGTTTCTGCATTGATCTTTGTATTTTACTGAATCAATTTGCCTTTCCCTTTGCTGCTGGACATAATTTCAAGGAACTATGAGGGAGCTCCACGTGGCTGCAAGATCTTTTCTGTATGTTGCTAATTTGGAGCCTCTTATCATGTACAGCTTGGGTTTCTGTTCCATCTGAGTGACTTTGTGTCAAGGGCATGGACTCAGGGCCATTTTATCTCCCTGCAGGTCGTCATTTTGACTTTTTTTTTTGTTCCCTTTGACATCTGAACATTCTGAATATAGCTGCATTGCTGCCTCAGCTTTCACCATCTCCTCTGGCTGTTGCAAACATGCCAGCAAGCCTTGGACTCTGCCAGAATTCCTGGGCCTCTGATGATGAGCTCTTCCATCATGCAACTGGCCATCTCTTCCCAGCTTTGTTTTTCTCTTTTTTGAGCTGGTTATCAGTCCACAAGGCTGAACCCCCACACCTTAGCACAGGAGCCTTTTCTGAGGTACCTTTTGAGTTCAAAGGAACTGGGTGCTGATGATATAGTCCTTCTCCTTGCCCTTTTTCACCTCTTCAAAGATCTCTCCAGGGTCTGATGGAACTGACTCCCCGCTACAGAAAATCTCAGGGCAACTTCTTGACAAATTTTGTTTACTGAGGTCTCTACCAAGTCTGTCCATCACTGAAGTTGTCCCAGTTGTGGCACTGGGACCCGCTGACCACTTGCTGTCCAGTTTTCTGTAGATTCAGTGTCACATCTGTCGTCCTCCACACCAATTTGAGGGTGCACATTGGAGTTTGTAGCTGATCTGATTCTTCTGGAAACATCTCCTGAGTCACATATACAGTCCTGGCTCTCTGGGACTCTTCAGGAACGTTTTGCTCCTCTCTCAACTTTTTGAGGAAACTTCTCACGTTTATCCCCTGGGAATCTCCTTGACAAGGGTGTTCAGAACGTCAGGCAAAGGTTTAATTTTGTTTTTCTGTGCAGCCATGTGCTGCTCCTGTCCCCCTTTAATACACTGTAACCTGGGAGCGGTGACAGCCTCCTGACCACACCACCCCCTAAAGGGTGGCAGGAGTTGCCTTCTCAGCTTTTTAGGAGCTAATAGGTGCTCCTAAATATTTTTAATCAGATACATTACAATTTGACACTTAATTTGCCTGAGCATGGACACATTTTTCTTTTCTGCATTTGGACACTACTTTTTCTTTTTTAATTTCTGAGAAACTGGTTCACTTTGCAGTGTAACCATAGCAAGACATTTAAAACTTACCAGTGCTAATGCTCAGTGTTTAAAAGAGCATTTCTCCACCTTAACATACAGCAGTGCAGAAGTTTAACAGATTTTTAAGCACTGCTTACATCTCTAGGTTTTATAAAGTAGCTTGGTGCTGCTGTAAAAGTGTGGTTTATCATACTGGAAGATAGAAGAGGCAGTTATGGACTAACAAGCGTGACCAAGACCCCAAAATGGATTTACCTCATTTGAGAGGCTTTTCCATTAATTTGTTTCACTCCAGGCAAATTATTTGTGCCTCTCAAATCAGGCTTAGTGAAGATCTTAGTCACAAACAATCGGTCTCAAACCTCAGAGATCAAGGGGAGTTGATATCTCTTTTTTCCTCTAATCTAATTTGATTCCCAATAGTCTGTGGCTAATGCGGGCGCACAATGCACCAGACAGAGCGTTTGCAGCAGAGACAGGGACGTACAAGGCGGTGTTAAGATCTTACTTACATCATTATCTCCGGCTCTGGCAGCAGGGCTGGGAGGATTTGGGGAGTGGAGGAGCGCAGGGACCTCGGCCTGACGCAACCAGGGTCGAGAAAGGAGATCGCGATCTCTTAAATATGGAAAGGGATTATCCGATTTCGCGGCCAATTCTGTCAGCACGTAAAATCTGCATAAACTGCCTGTGACCACCGTGGCAGGGAAAATGAAGAGATTCACAAATGCACAAAAGGGAGCGGGTTCCCAAGGAGGGAGAAGGGGACAAAGAGGTTTGGGATTAATTCCGTGGCAAAGGGTCAGGGAAGGAGTCAGCCCGCTGCTGGAAATGGCAGGTCTGCGTCGCAGGAAGAATAACAGCATCCCCCGGAGAGGCTGAAAGGGATGGTCCATCACTGCCTGCCAGCACCCCCTTGTCAGATCCTGCTGGCCACCTGCAGGGCCAGAAACCATTTTTTCTCCTTTAGGATTTTTTTTTCCTTCCTTTTGCTCATTCTCTTAGTTCTCTTCCCTGCTGGAGCAGTGAAACAGCTGGACTAATGTCCAGGTTAGGGTCAGTCAGGCCTGACACATCTGTTACCATAACTGAGGCCAGGATGAAGCTCCCCCAGCCAGAGATGCTGCTATTTTCCCTCTGTACTATAGGTTTTGTCCACTTTCTCCCAGTATTAGCTGGAATTTTCCCCCAAGAAATTGCCTGCTGTCAGTCCTCTCCCTTGACACCTGTCAAGCATTGAAAAAATATCCTGTCTTTGCCTTAATATCAGTCCACAGGCAGTGAATGTGCTTTTGGAGCAAACATCCATGATCAGTGCATCGTGGTCTTGTGGAAGGTGTTCCTGCCCATGGCAGGGTGTGGAATGAGATGAGGTTTAAGGTCCATCCAACACAAACTAGTCTGGGATTCTTTGCTGGCTGTGACTGCTCAGAGCTGGGCTCAGCTCAGGTGGTGCAGTCTCTCCCTGACCCCTGGTCAAGGTACATTGTTTTCTTCTGAGAGGGTACTTTTTGATGTAGAAATCTCTGAGGGCAAAGGATGACTTTAGGAAAGCTGGAGGAAGCAATCAGGGATAAATAGGTGGACAACAAAATGGGAGAAATCACATCCACAGATGTTGGTTAAAGCTGCAGCCAGTGTCCTTGGGCATCGTTCATGCAATCCAAAATGCTGGAGGTGTTTAAGGACTAAAGAAGAAGCTGCCATAGAAGAAGCTGGAAAAGTGCAGGACGTCGCTGGGCACACCAAAACTCCAGCCAGCTCCACATCTTCATTACACACCAAAATAAGCACATGAGACCAGAAAAGATCCCTTTGATAATGCTGGGAAAAGTATAGTCAAAAGAAAATTAAGAGATCAGGGTGACCCAAAGACCCACTTTGTCTAAAGGGATCTGCACCAAGCATGGGACAAGATCACAGATTGCCCCCGTGGAGGCTGGTGGAAGTCAAGGAACTCCTGAACATCTCTCCTCACCCGTGGGTATGGTCCAGGAGAGGAGCTGCTGTGCTTGGAAAGGGCTGAACCACCTTGTGCCAGGCACCTCCTGCAAAGGCTCCTCTGCTGGAGGAGGGCTGGGAGTGGGTTGAGGCAGGTCCTTGGCACGTGGTGGAAGGGGAAGGCCGTGTTGAAATTCAGCACAACACACCTGAGCCCTTCTTTTTAAGTTCTCAATTTAGCAGCACCCACATCGAAGCAAATGAAAGCACAAGAGAACGGTTCTGCAAGGAGAATACAGATGGGATGTCAGGACATCGGGGAAACATACACCAGCCTTCCACCAGGAATTCCCTGTCCATCCTGAGCCACGGGCAGTCCAAAGCATGGAGGAAAAGAATGGGAGAATTTAAACATTTAAAGAGGAGCCAGAGGTCAGCTGCAAGAGGGACTGGCAGCAAGAGGGGTCAGTCCCCGTGTTGTGGACCACGCCAAAGTTTGACGGAGGCTCAGACGCTTGGGAAGAGAGACATTCTGGCTCTTCTCAGCCCCGTTCACAGTCACAGCCCAGGGGCAGTGATGAGAAGATGTCTCAGAGTCACTGTTGCCTTCCAGGTGTTTCCCAGTGTTTGTGTCCCAGCACACAAACTGCAGGGCCTGAGGGAACCACAAGCAGCCACCACCCTGGGACAAGCGGTCCCTCGTGGAATCCATCTGGGAGAGGCAAAATAAGAGCTGCCTTTGCCCCTTTGCCTTCTCCTTTCTAACACACACTACTCAGCCCACTGCAAAGTCCCCACGGGACATCAGCAGCCATGGAGGGCCCAGGACCTGCGTGAGGACCAGCCAGTCTCATTTGATTACCAGCAAATGGAAGATAAATGCAAGAGAGAGATAATTAATTAATTGCAACTTTCCCAGCCTCTAGACTTTGGTTTCTATTGATCTAAGTTTTTATCTGGAGTAATAGAGACAATTAGGAGGAAACACAGCAGCACAAGTTAATTACCAATGGAATGGAAACTGTGTCTTTCAATTTATTAAACTTTTATCAAAAAGCAGCCCTGCTGCAGGAGCTCGGGGAGAGGCGCCGTGCCTCCCGTGCCTCCCCCCATCCTCCGGGTCGTGCAGAGGACTCCCCACTCCTGACAATTAATAATAAATTATAAATTCACCTCCCCCCCCCTCTCCTGAGCAGGGCCAAGGCTCCCCTGCCGAGTCCCAGGGAGCCGAGCCCACGAAGGAGAAATATCCAGGCTGCTTGGACGGGCAGGGTTTGCTCCCACTGGGATTCTGGAAGCTGCTGCTCATCCCTGCCGGTATCCCACAGGGCACGGGCAGGCAGGGGCTGTGACAAGGCACTGCTGTTCCTGCCCTGAGGCTCTGAGGAAGGAACCCTGCCTGCAGCCACAGGGCTCCTTGCTGTGTAGGCAGAGCCAGCTGGGGAGGGACTGCTCACCTCAGAGAGCTGCACCAGTCACAGCTGGGTTCAGATGAGCTCTTGGAGGTCGGTTTCAAGCACCTTTTCCCCCTTCTGGACTTACAACACTCCCACGGGGAGAAGTGTTTCATTTTGTCCCATCGTGCTCTTTGTGTCCTCCTCCTCTTTCATTCTGCACCTCTGGCTCTGCCTGCTTTAAAGCCTCCACATAAGGCAGAGAAAGATCTCAACCACCTCTCCCTTCTTGAGGCTGAGCAGATGTCCTTTTGGTCTCTTTTGGCCCCATGTTCTTCCTGCACCTCATGCAGCAGAGGGCCCAAAACAGTCTCTGTTGTGGCTCCTTGAGCGTTGAGTAAGGAGGAAAATGACTTTCCTTGACATGCCAGGTCAGTGTAGCCCACCTGAGGACAGCCCTCCTCACTGAAGGGTGCATTGCTGACTCAGTCCAAACTGCCCTGACCCACCCAGCCTGGACCAAACTGGAGATTTCACCAGAAAAATTTCTCTGAGCCTTTATGAACCTGTCAGGGCTCCCATCCTGGAGCAGACCTGGACAGTGAGCTCTCTTCAGGCTGAAAAATGACTGATTAATTGCATTTATTTAGGATGGTTCATTTTCTTTAGGGCTCTTTCTTGAAGCATCACGTCGAAAGATTTTGCCACGGCGTCACTGACTGCTTCACTGGGGTCACAGGTTTAGGAATAACGGTCCCATTTTTAATGTGAGGTGACACTGAACTGGACTGCAAAGGGAAAAGCACTCTAGAATATCTCCTGTCTGATGGCTTAGAATTCATGCTGCTAGAAATGAAGCAGTTGTGAGTCTGACCAGTGCTTGAATAGGGTACAGGTTTTAAATCCCTTGTATGGTAGGCACAAGCAAATTAGTCATGCTTAAATACTTGGGAGATTGCTGGAGCTCCAAGCCTCAGAGAGCCGAGAGACACAGCCATGCCCTGGTAATGAACTGATTCAGAGGGAAAGAGGGAAGGAGATATTTTCTCAAGGTGAAATAGAAGTTCTTGGAGGATACGTGGGTTTAACCCAGTTATTAACTGGCATATTAACCCCCCAGCCTTGATTAGCCCTACCCTGGGTTTCCCAGGTGAAGCAAACATGAAGAGCAAAAATTAAACAATCTACAGCCATAGAGATTTGCAAAATGAGGCTTTTTGTGGCAGCTTAACTAGTTCTGATGCTCATAGAATCAAAGAATCCTGGCATGATTTGGGTTGGAAAAGACCTTAAAGCCCATCTCGTTCCACCCCCTGCCATGGGCAGGGACACCTTCCACTAGAGCAGGTTGCTTTAAGCCCTGTCCAACCTGGCCTTGAACCAGGGAGATGAAGATGTCCTGCTGTAATCCAGCATTATAGCAAACAGAAACACAACTCTGGAGTCAGAGAGGGGGTGGAGGAAAGAAGCCCCGAGCACCCTGGCCAGGCTTTGCGAAGAATTCACGACATCCCCTCTCCGGTCCGGTGTGGGGCCTGGCTGGGTGCCCCAGCCTGGATACCTGTCCCTTCCATCCTCTTTTCCCAGCCCTTTCCAGGGGAATCTGCTCAGCAGCTGTGTCTGTGCCAAACCAACAGAGGCTGGGGCATCTCTCCTTTCCATGTCACTTGCCACATCCTCCTGCTCACCCGCAAGTCCTAAATTCGATCTGATTTCAGTCTGATTACTTTCCCCTCCACTTGAGAGAATTAATTAATCTCTGGCTCTGCTCCAGGTTGGTTTTTTTTTCCCCAGTCGATAGAAAGAGGAAGGAAAGGGTGCTGTACCTGTCATTAATCATCATTAAATTAGTGACTCTGGAATTAGCTCACCACGAAAGCCGGCTCTTTCGCAGCAGCAGAGCCTTGCTGCCTCTCTGTGCAGCAGGACCTGGAGCTCTGCAGAGCTTGGACAGCATGAAATGGAGGTCTGAGGGGCACCTGCACATGGGTGTCACATGAGGGAAGGTGTCAGAGGAGGAATTCCACCACAGCAAAGCACCTCTACACGAACAAGTACTTGCAGCTCCAGGTACCTCAAGACGACACGTGAGCCAAGCCAGAGCTTTCCAGTCCCTGATCAGCACCAGCCACATCTCCCTGGAGGTGACACTCTGATCCTGAGGGCTGGCTCCATGCTCAAATGGCCATACTGATGGTTTCTTTCCCTTCCACACCACACAGCAAGTGGCCTTCAGCTGTACATGGAAAATACAGGCTTATCTTCTGCATGCCCTGCATCCCTTCATCCATCAGGTCATGGATGTCCCCTGCCCTCATTCCCTGCCCTCACTCCTTCCTCTTCGGCCTCCCCTCACCCATCCTGTCCACCCTATGCTTGGATCTGGGTCAGGAATGACAGAATGACAGAATGACAGAATGACAGAATCACAGAATCACAGAATCACAGAAT
>JAWWES010000055.1:356199-379921 GCA_035583135.1 Lophotriccus pileatus
TGCTCCAAGCCCTGTCCAACCTGACCTTGCACACTTCCATGGATGGGGCAGCCACAGCTTCTCTGGACAGCCTGTGCCAGGCCCTCCCCACACTCACAGGGAAGGATTTCTTTGCCTTCCTTTGGCATAGTTGGTTATGCCTGGCCTTCACCAGCCCACCTGCATGCAGCACCCAGCACAGGCTCCATAAACGTCCTCTGCTTGACACTGACACAGCCAGTGGCCAAATCACACCTTTGCAAGGGCTCAGGCACGAGGACAGGGAGGTGACCCCCCTCCATGGCACTTCTTGCTCACACAGGCACCTCATTTGCCACATTAGCCACAGCAAACAGCACCTTTTCTGCCTTCTGTGACCTGCAACCCACACCCAAGGGCCCTGCTCTCCGGGATGCAGCCCCTGTGATGATTGTGACCTCCGCTCCCTGCGTGTGACCTGCCCTGTGGCCTTGTTAAAGTGCATGCTCTGTGAAATGAGCCGACCTCAACCAGCCCTGCACTGACATCACCCAGCCCACGCCTCGCTCTCCCCTGTCAGTAACTGAGCGCTTAATGCCTCCAACAGCCTTGGCCGTGCTGAGGAGACACCCTCTCTCCTTCTATGCCTCAAAACACTTCATTTAGCACATCAGAAAAGGCCAGAAAAACAATGCAAATATTGCAGTCAGTCAGTGCTTTCAGAAGGATTTGCTGTCCCCACCTGGCTGGACTGCGTCCAGAGCATCTCTGTGTGCCCGTCTCTTCACAGCCACGGGTCTGAGCCTTCCTGGGCACTCTGACCAAATCCTCCCCTCGTTGGACCATCCCTCCCACCCTTGATGTGGCTCATGCGTGTTCCCAAACCCCTTTGTCCATGGGGCTGCAGGTTTAACCCCTCGGGGAACGCAGGATACTTCCCAATCCCTTCTCCTTCCTCCATCACTTTGCTCCTGGATGGGATGTCCTGTTCCCCCCCCTGTGACAGCTCTGGTGTAAGATCACCAACCCTGCTCCTGTTAGGCACCAAGACTTTGGAAAATCTTCCAGAAACTTCTCCCCTTCCACGTGCAGCTGGTGTTGCTGCTGGCAATGGGAGGCCAGGATGGGTCATTGCTGATGCTGTCGGGGTGACAATCCAGGCACAAAGAGCAAAGCTTGGTGCCTTCCATGGCTGGCCTGGAGAGGGTGGGCATGAACATCCTGCTGCTACCACCCAAAATCCTGTCCCTGTTGCAGGCCAGAGGCATTCCCAGGGCTGGGAAGCCTGCATCCCAGGGCTGCCATGATGTTTTCTCTCCCAAGACTTTTTCTCCTCACCCTCTTCTGTTGGCAGAAGAGCCAGGAAGGAATCAGACATGGAGATAAGCTGTGTGTCAGCTGCAGACATACCTGTGCCAAACACCCCCACTGTCAAGGGCATATTTTCCCCTGGTCTAACGCTTTCAAAAGTAAACAAAACCCACTCTATTTTGAGTTATAATTCTCAGTCACAGAGCTAGAGAAAGGTTTGTGGTGTATATACACACGGGAGTGTGTGCCTGTCCTCGCTGTGCCTGTATTTATACAGCATGTTTAGGCTCCTGTGTGTATCTGGATGCCACAGCCCCTCCTACATTTCATGTTCCCATCACACATGTGCCAACACAGTTGTGCAACCCTCCTGCTCTGCCCTGCACTAGTCCCTCAGTCAAGGGATTTGGGCCAGCACAGGACCAGGACCTGCCTGTGGTACCAGGGATGCCCTACCTATGGAGAGGGAATCTCCAGGCAGCCTCCAAGGAAGGGGCTGAAAGGCACTGGGGTTTTAAATAACCCTTTCCTTGCCAAAAAAGGGGAAAACTCTGCCTATGGTGCAATCTGTGAGATGAGAGCTGAGGAAGGCTGAAAGGCTGATCTGAGACATTCTGTGAAGGTCTGTGTCCAGAGGCCACCCCTGTCTCCGGGGTCACAATGACTCCACCTCTATGCACACTAACTGGGAACTGTGAATATTACAAAGTCACCATCACTGCCAGGGTCACAAATCAGTAATATTTCACTCTGGCTCTGCTGACCAAGCCTGGACCTGCACTCCCCAAGACAGTGTGCTCCTTCCCACAAGCCCCTGGCAAGTCCCTCGCTTGCACCAAGTTGCTAAACCAGCTGAATTTGCCAAAATTGAGGGTGTCATTGCAATGGATGTGAGCATGAATTCATAATGGCACTTTGAAGCCCCTCTCTGTGCTTGCTGCCTCAGAGCTGCTGAGGAGCCAGATCCAGACTGCCTCATTTTGCACTAATAACAGCCTTCCCCTAACGGGGATAAACAGCACACTGAAGTTTGTGCTGGCAAAACACAGCTCTAAATGAACTGCTAAAAATGGTGCACAGAAGGCTATTTCCAGCTCCTCCACCCAGCTGGAACTGGCTCTCCTCCCTGGCTGGCGTCTTCTGCTTCTGTCACAGGCATTACTGTGCAGGGAAGGGAGGCAGGGAGGGGTGCAGGGACACCTTCAACCAGCCCAGGTTGCTCCAAGCCCTGTCCAACCTGGGCTTGGACACTTCCAGGGATGGGGCCCCCAGAACCCTGCTAGAAGGCTCTGGTCCTAAGTGGTCCTTCATGAGATGATGCCATAAGATCATGTGATCATCACAATCAGGCTGAGAGAGCTGGGGTTGTTCACCCAGAGAAGGGAAGGGAGACCTTTAAGCCCCTTCCAGGGCCTAAAAGGGCTCCCAGAGAGCTGGAGAGGGACTGGAGACAAGGGATGGAGGGACAGGACAAAGAGAAATGGCTTCCCACTGCCAGAGGACAGGGTTAGATGGGATGTTGGGTAGGAAATGTTTCTTGTCACGGTGGTGAGGCCCTGGCACAGGTTGCCCAAAGAAGCTGTGGCTGCCCCATCCCTGGGAGCGTCCAAGGCCAGGTGGATGGGCTTGGAACTGGTCTAGTGGAAGGGGGTGAAAGAAGAAGAGATGATAGATTGATTGACTGATAGATTTATGATTGGTTTCTTCCAACCCAAACCCTTCTGGGATTGTGTGACTCTGTGATCAGCTCTGCTGAGAGTACAGCTGAGACAGGCAGGCACACAAACGCTGCTTCAGAGGTGCCAGGAACACAGGAGTCCTCAGCAGCGCAGCCCTGGGGGCTTGGAGACAGCCACTGGCAAACACAGTTTGATTAGAAATTAATCAGCCCCCAAAGCCAAGTGTTATATTTAATAAAGGGTGAGGAGATGCAGCAGAGCCCAAGGGCCAGCCTGTCAGATCCACAGCCTTAGGCACAGCACAGCCTTCATCCCCACGCAGCTGCAGCGCACACAGGGCTGGCAGAAGGCCGTGGCTGCTGGTCAGGACACGTCTGGACCTCGGAGACACGGGGGAAATGCTGCCACCCTACGTGATGTCTGCAGTGCAGTGTCCCTAAGTCTTCCAGACATTTAGAAATGCTTCTCAGTGTCACCCCTGGGGGTGCTGGTAAAGCTCCCTACTCTGCCCCAAACCTCTTCCAGACTTCAAATCAGGCCTTACTTAAAAGACGTTATTGATTTCGGATTGTCACCCTCAGCTTTTGATGTCTAAACTGACAGCAGCCTTTTGATAGTGTTTTGGAGGCTCTTCCTTCAGCAGATGGGCAAAAATATGCTTGTTTTAGGCAGAAACTGAGTATTATGATTAATCCTATCACTGAGGGACGTAGGGCTTTAAAGCATACCTTTTTATCAGAGTTGGTGAAAGCAAGGGAGCATCCCTTCCTGATTCTCCTCTGGGAGAAGGTAATGGCCAGAGAAAGAAGAAGGATTTTGCTGCTGAGGCACCAGGTCTCAATGAAATATCAAGCAGGTACCACTAGGGCTCCAGACTATGATGTCTCATCTCCAGATCCAAACCACAAAGGAACTGGGATGCTGAGAGAGAGGCTTTGTGTGTCACGCACTGAGCTGGTGGGATCCCAGAGGAGCAGCAGGATGCTCAGCTTCTGGAAGAACATCACTGGCAGAGTATCTCGGTCTTGACTCCAAAAAGGTGGTTTTTTTCCTCCCCCCTGTCTGTATATCTGGAGATGCAGCACATCAGGAACTGCAACAGGATCCTTGTAATCACAGCAGAGACACAAGTGGGGATGGTTCCTGTGCTGTTTCCCAACCTCTTATTCATTAAATTGTTGGTTTCAGTAATTTTTGGTTAGTGGGAACAATATTATGCTGGATCCAACAGTTGAGTGCCATGAGGTGCTGCAGCTGCCTGTCCCCAGGTCCAACAAGTCCTGGGGCTGAAGGTGTGTGTTCCCAGCAGGCACAGACAGTTACTCCATCCATACCAACAGAACTGGATAGCTGGGGTGGCACACAGCTTGCTCTGTGCCCCATGGACTGTCAAGCCCTGCAGGGATTTGTATGGTTCTTTTCAGGGGAATGAAGTGCAATTTCTGGAGCAGTTTGCCCAGTTGTTCCCTTCAGTGGTCTGCAAAGCCTGTTTTCCACCAGCACTGACATGCTCTGCTGCCGATGTTGCACATCAGGACACAAAGAGTTTAAATTCAGGGAAGGTGTCCTGCCTAGTACAGGAATTATCACTCATACACTGCCTTATCAAGCACCTAAAGCCTTCCAAAACTGTGCCCAGCCTGGATCTGGAGGCAGCAGGCAAAGGGAAAGCAGGGAAGGTGGGTGCCCATACCCTGCTGTAGAGGCAGAGATGCCAAGGGACCAAAGCAGAGTGACAGAGCTGCCATCAATCACAGGGCCTGAGCACAGGCTTCTGAGTATTTAAATCATTAATTAAGATTAATGGAATGCACTTTTGCAGTATATTTAACTGCATGTTCCCAATCTGAAGCCTTATCATTAATTAGTGAGGGAGACAATTTGAAGGGCTCAGGAAATCCCCTCGTAAGCCTCAACAAGGCCCATCAACAACGCTCTGAGGAGGAGGACATGGCCCTGCCCAGGGAATGGTGCAGCAGAGCAGCATGGGAGACCCTTGGGAAGAGACATAGATCCCAGCAATATGGGCTTTAAGGCATTAGGGAGATCCATCCAGCTCGGGACTGAGAATGGGAGGCAGAAACTGTAATCTCATTGTACCATTGAGGCAAATGAGAGGCTTCATTTGACTTCCCCAAATAAATTAAGCTGAAAAATTCAGGGATTACTGAAAGGATTAAAGTTCCTTAGAAATCCCACTGCTCATCCCGAGGCTCTTGAAACCTCCTCATGAAGGCTAATGCAGACAAATATGTCTCATTGCGGGACAAATCCGCACTGGAAATTAAAATGCCTCCTTTTTGTCCTGCAAAATGCCGTATGTAGGGTCCTCCATGTGCCAACTTGTGCTTGTCCTCCTGCTGGGACCACTGAGTTCACCAGATGAGATCATGGAATCATGGAATCCCAGAATGGATTGGGTTGGAAGGGACCTTAAAGCTCATCCTGTTTCACTGTTTGCCATGGGCAGGGACACCTTCCATTATCTCAGGTTGCTCCAAGCCCCATCCAACCTGGCCCTGGACACTTCCAGGGGTGGGGCAGCTACACCACCCTCACAGGGAACAATTTCTTCCTACATATCCAGAGGACCAGGACCCACTGCCCAGAGTCATCCACCTTCCAGCATTCCTTGTCCTCCAGTGTGGTTCCCCACTCTGGTCACATACACAGGGCACAGGACCACAGTCTTCTTCTGCCACTCAGTGCAAACTTGCCCCTGGATCTGGAGAGTGCAGCTGTTTTAGGGCTTAAGACCACTCACTGGGGTGTTTGGAAAAATAGTGTTGAGTGACCTTCTCCACAGTGCAACAAGCCAGACACACGGGCAGCAATTTGCATCCATTACGGGGAGCTCAGTAATTAATTAGAAGCTGGGATTCTTCCCATCCCTCAGTGCAAGCTTGGAAATTAAAACCCAAGAGAAGAATAACTCCAGGCCAGGGAGTCGGTGCTGGGGCTGCCACACAGTTGCCCTCACACAGAGACTCGAGGAGGGGCTGCAATTGCCTCTGAAATGTTGATTGATTTGCTTCTGAGTTGGCAGCAAGGACATGGGTTTGATCTGAGTGGCTCATGCCACTGCAAGGGGAAAAGTGTTTGACCATGCTAGGAAGGGGCTGTGGCCTTTTTGGAAAGCAATGGAGGTGGCTGAGGAAGGGTGAAGTGATAGGGAGCACGGCAGAAGGGGAGAGGTTGGAACCTGTCCGTGGAGCGTGGGGAGGCGTCGAGCTGATGGAAGTGCCTGTGGACCACACCAGGTACCTCTGCCCTCTGCTTGGGGAACCAGGGCCCAAAGAGCAGCCAAAATCAGAGCTCCTGAAATTCTCTGCTCACTAGACACAGATCATGGAACCCCAGAAAGGTTTGGTTTGGAAGGGACCTTACAGACCACCTCATTCTAACCCCCTGCAGGCTCACCTCCCGCTAGAGGTGCCCGTCTTTCACACCACAGGGATGGGGAGGCACCGTGACCTCCAGCTTAGCACAGCCTGGATGCCTTGAAAACGCCTGGCCTGGCTCTGCACGGCACATTCCTCGGATATTCCCGGGAAATCTGCTCAGGGGAAGCTTGGCTGATGGAGCAAAGGCAATCAGAGCCTCGGGAGCAGCAATCAGATCCTCCAAACTGGGCAGGCATGAGGAGGGAGGGTTTGTGAGTTCAGATCGATCCGGCAGCCAAGGTCAGCCAGGGGGAAGCCGAGTTGCTGGAGCAGGCACTGTGGAAAGCCAGCTGCAGTAAAAATGAGGTGTAATAGGGCTGCAGCCGGCACAGACCTCCCACTGCCATGACCCAGTTAACGCTGACACTCACCTGCAGGAAACTTCCACTCCGTTTTCAAGGCCTTAACATCGGGGAAAGTGGCGTGGATGTCAGCCTGGGAAGGGGAGACAAAGCCCTGGCAGCTGCCAGGATGTGCACAGGGTGCAGGAAGGTGCTGGTCGTCTCAGCCCCACAGAAAACACCACAAACCAGTGCGTGGCAGTTCCCACTCCCCTGGGATGAGCACAGCCCTGTCAGGTGAAGGGATTCCCGGTGGTCTTGCCATGGCCTGATGGCCCCAAAGAGTGCAAACCTCACATACCCAGAACTGAGGTGTCAAAACACACAGCCCAGACAGGGGGACCTTGTGCGTCCCCCCAGTGTGACCATCACTTGGGATTTGAAGGGAATCTCACCATGGCCAGGGTATATTTCAGAGTTTTATCTCCTGATCCCACAGCATAAATCCAGGAGGGGAAGGAAAGAAGGAACAGAATTTTTCTTTTTTTTCTTTTTTTTTTGTTGCTTTCTAAAAGTGGCATTTCAAGCCATTCTTTAAACCCTTGGGGATGTTTAGGAGTTACTGTGGGCTCTACTCATCGGGTGAGCAGGCTGGGGACTCACTTGCTGGAGTAGGAGAACGGCTGGGGTGGGAATCAGTGGGGCACCAGGCTGAATGTGAGCAAAACACAGAGGAGCTAAACTGCTACAACAGGGGGATTGTGGCCAAGTCAAGGGAAATTATTCATCCTTGTGATCAGTTCTGGGGCAGTCACCCCGCTGGGAGGTGGTGGTAGCTGATCACAGCTGAAGCTGCTGGGGAGCTATTGCAAGGAAACAGAGTCAAGGACATCTCACTAATGCCAAATGATGTCACACAGGATGGTGGTCACAGAGTGGACCTTCAGGGATGTGGGGTGGACATTAAGAAGTGCTTCTTCAGCTGAGTGTGGTCTAGCCCTTAGACAGGTCACCAGAGCGATGGGTGAGCTCTGTCGTGGGGTGAGGGGGTTTCAAGGCTCAGGTAGGCAAAGCCTGATACACCCTGATCTAGGGTTGGGAATGTTCCTGCCATGAGCAAGGACCCAGAGTGGAGATCCCTGAGGCCCTTTCCACAGCTTACTCCCTTTGGCCTTCTCTCCTGGGAGGGGAACAAGCCAGCTCAGCCAGGACCACATCTCTGCACAGCAGGGACCCCTGTTGCTCGCTGTGGGGCTCCTGGCATGTTGTCAGCACAGCTCTGGGCACCCTGCTCTGATCCCATCTTATTTATGGCACATCCTTCCTGTCTTCTCCCTGCTATTACTGCCTGAAATGTCATTTGGATTCCGGCTGTGTTTGATTGCAAACTCTCCCAATGTACAAATTTCAGTGACAAGCACTAGAGCAGCTCATTTACATGCCAAAGTGATCAATCTGGAACTGCTCGTTACACCAGAGAATAAATAAATAACGGATACGGTAAAGAATGGGTAACAATCAGCCAAATTAACCAATATATGTCGGGTAATGACAAGCCCTGACATTCTTAACAGGGAACAAGAGAGGGAAGGATGGGACAAGCTTTCCCAGCATTGCCCAGGGCTGCTCAGCACTCATCTATCTCCTCTCACCCCGTGAGCCGACAGGGATGTGCATCAATGACAGTGAGCAAGCGGCTGAAGCCTGAAATCCTGCCTTTTAAACCACATACCTGCCTTTATTCCTCACACCTGCTTCCTGCAAGGATCTGTCACAGGAACAACGTATTCCCCAGGACAGCAATTAAAATAGTTCAGGTGTGTGGCAGCTACACAGTGTGGCAAAGTGGCCTTGCAGCCTGATTTTCACCTGACATATCAGGAAATCCTTCCAGGGTACCATCACTCTCCACAGCCCCCTGAAAAGAGGGTGGAGCCAGGTGGGGGTAGGTTTCTTCTCCCAGATAACAAGTGACAGGACAGAGGAAAGGGCCTCAATTTTCCCCAGGGGAGGTTTAGGTTGGATATTGGCAACAGTTCCTGAGTCAATGGTGGGACTCCATGATCTTAGAGGGCTTTTCCAACCCTAATAATTCCGTGACTCTGCCATTCTGCTTTGGGACAGCCCAGCTCAGCAGCTCCAGCATCCCTCTGTGTGGTTATCCAGACACCAGTGGCTGCAGCAGGGTGCCTGCTTGCAGCTGTCCTGACCTCCCAGTGGGTGCAGGTCTGCACTGGGATGCTGTGACTGGCAGCAGGGATGTGTGTGGTACCTGACAGCACTGCTGATCTCCATCTCTGCCTCCTGCACAGCGACAGGGAGGTGCCAGCTGCCTGATCTCTCCTCCTCTGGCAGCTCCTGCCTGTCAGCTCCTCACCCTGGGGATCCCCAGCAGGGAAGGAGCATCTCTCCCTGTTGTCTGCTGTCAGGCAGCTCGTGTGTGCCTGCAGGCACTGGGGACACGTGGGGAGGCTTCACAGGGGTCACTGCTCTTCCATGAAGGGCTGCAGTGCTGGAATGGCACTGCCTGGGCTTCCCTGTCAGCACCAGCTGGGAGGGCAGCAAGAGGGGAAGATGCTGCCCCGTGGCCCGTCCTGAACCCATTCTGAAAGGAGGAGGGTTGCTCAGGGTAAAACTGCTCTGGAGCAGAGCTGCCTGGTGTGCAGCAGAGCCAGGAGGCCACGACAGCTGCCCTGAATCATGGGGGTGCTCACCCGAGCGGTCAGGTTCCCCAAAACCGAGGCCACCACCCTCTTGGGGGATGGCTTTGTGACATCTACATCCCCTGGCTCTTCCAGGTACACCCACTGTCCCCTCTGCCTTGGCCTTGGCCCCATTCCACATCACCTGGGGGTCCCCTGTATGGACAGAGCCCCTTCCCTGTGAGGGAGTGATGATGGTGCTGCTGGGACACTGCTCATCCACCTCAGCCAGGAGAACCTGGCAGGGCTGCACGACCCCTCACACCCCCAGCCATGGAGGTCCTTTCCCAGCTGAGGACCCCCACCCCCTTCTCCCCCACTCTCGAGGGACTGCAAAGCGCCCCCACCCCCGGGAAAGGGCTTTTGTGGCCATTGGAGGGTGGGGGGTTATCCCGGATCCCGACGTGCAGAGATGTCCGTGTTCCCTCTCTGCTCCTGGACATCCCGCAGGACACCTGTGGGCACGGGGACCCCCGTGGGAGGTGAGGGGTGTCTCCCCGGCCCTGCTTTTGGGCAGAGGAGCGGTGGGGCTGAGCACGGCTGAGGCAGCACTGCCATCTCGCGGCGGGTCCCTTCGCGGCCGTGCCGACCCTCTCCGCGGCCCCCGCACACCTCCCGCACACCTCCCGCTCCCGCAGACATCGGTGGCGATGGGAAGGGCGAGGGTGCCGCGCTGGAGGCGTTCCTGTGCTGGCATCTGTGGTCCCTGCACCGTGCGGAGCTCACCCCCGGCTCCCTGCAGGCTCCCTGGAACCACGGGTGGCACCGTAAGGAACTTCCAATGCCAGAGGGCAGGGCTGGATGGGATTTTGGGAAGAAATCCTTCCCTGGGAGGGTGGGGAGGCCCTGGCACAGGTTGCCCAGAGAAGCTGTGGCTGCTCCATCCCTGGGAATGTCCAAGGCCAGGTTGGACGGGGCTTGGAGCAACCTGGGCTGGTGGAAGGTGTCCCTGCCCATGGCAAGGGTGGAACGAGATGGGTTTTAATGTCCCTTTCAACCCAAACCAGTCTGTGATGTCCCAGCTGCCGATCTCGAGGAGGAGGAGGAGGAGGTAGAGGATGGGAGAGGAAAGCTTGGCTTGACTACAGTAAAAAGTCACACAAGTGGGGCTAAACTGCTCAGGAGTCTGGAGGAGAGAACACCTGGAACAAGAGCAGCTTCAAGGAGACACTGGAGACCCGCAAGCAGCCCCTGTAATTCAGCATTTAAATGGGGTTAGAGGGACAACAGGAGACAAAGGACACGGGAGCACAAGGACCAGCCATCGATCAGTGCTGGATGAAATGATGGAGTGGTCTCATTTGGGCTGTATATTAAGAAAGGGCAATGGGGCAGAAATACAATTACTGTCCAGAAGCACCGTTTGGTGGAAGGCAGGTCCTTTCAAACTCACCTGTCATCTTGTCTTGACACGGTTACAGGTCTGGTTGATAGAGGAACTCTGTTGATAAAATAAAATTGCATTTCTTCTGGGCATCTGATTTATTATGGGATGACATTTTGATTAAAAATATGTATTATATTACATTAAGAGGGCATCTATTCAAAGAATTAAAGACCAGCTCAGTGACAGATCTCTGGTAGCAATGGTTTTGGGGCTGTTTGGTCGTTCCCTTTTTCAGCTATATTAGAAATGATGCAACACCTCCCTTGGGACTGCTAGAGGTGGCAGGAAGGAAGGAAAGGGAGGGTTGCCAGCACCCCTGGCACGATGGGGCTCGGGCACCTTTGGCATTTTGGGGCTCATTTTTAGCAGAGCTGAAGGCACATCCCTGGACTCTTTGCTTGTACTCAGTGGGATGAAATGCTGGCGTTTCATTTGTCTGGTCTCATGAGGCCACACAGCTCCAGGGGTTGCCCAGATCTGGCTGTGCAAGGAACAGCCACCCAAAGGGGACTGAGAGCAGTCCCATCTTCTCCTCCCCTACTGCAGACAGGGGGCCAGGCTGGGCACTCTTGCTGACCAAGCTGTTTCCAGCACAGCCAGAGTCAAGCACAGAAAAGGGAACAAGGTTCTTTCTCATACAGAGAAAGCAAAACTCAGCACCTCCCTTCCCTGACCAGCCAAACCACCGTGCATGCAAAGATATCCTCCCACCCTGCTTCTCTTCCCCTGCTTCCAGGGAAGAGCTTCCAGCAAACTGAGCTGCTGCTCACTCTGGTCTGGCTTCACCCCCTGCACAGAGGTAAGTCACCCCAAAGGGCAGGGGACACACTCCCCCTCTGCCAGCACTCTCCTGACCTTGCTCTCTGTTCTCACTCTTTCTTTACTTTCCCCCTCCACAGGGGTTTAAAGTAGGAAAACAGGAGAAGCTGACTCAGGGTTGAGGGGAGCTGCAAGGATCTGTCCTTGCTCTGTGTGGTTGTGGACATCACTGGGCTCTGCAGGCTTGTACCTGAGTACCTCAGGTTTTGGGATAGGTCTTGTGTGCTCAGGGCATCCCTCCTTTCTCCCAGCTCTGTGTGTTGGATATTTGGATCCCATTTTCCTGTTTCCCCCTCGCTGTCATGTCTCTTTGCATCCTTTCTTCCCTTGTGCTCTCTACCCGTGGAACCACAGCTCTGTACGTCACTGCTTCTCCCCCAAAACTGGAATAAACATCCTCTACATGCATCTGAGGTGCCACCACCCATCTCCAGGACATGCAGCTGTCCTCTGCATCCTGGGGGTTTGCTGTTGTTCTGTATCTTGGGTTTTCCAATCCCACAGCTCTGTCACGGCCACATCAGAGATTTCCATTGACTTCTGTTATTTCTGATCCCACACGAAACACCCCCAAAACCCTTCCAGGAAGCTGCTCCCACCACTGCATGAGGTGTCTGGTGAACTGTATCAAACAATGTGGTGGACCTGTGGATGCCCCTTGCTGAGAGCACTTGCCTGTCTGTGTCCAAGATCTGCGTGTTTGCCTCCAGCCCCAATCCCCCACCCTTGTGCCTGCAGGAGGCAGGATGCAGCCCGGATTTTGGCTGGCAATCAGCACCCTGGGAGCAGCGCTGGGCACGGCCCTGCTGGAGGACGGAGTGTGCCGGGCACCAGACGGCAAGGATGGCTCCCCTGGAGTGCCCGGCCGCGATGGGAGGCCAGGGCAGAAGGGTGACATGGGAGAGCCAGGTAAGGGCAAGACTGGGATATCCAGTGTGGGGAGCCTGGGAACCTCTCGATAGGAGCGTGCCAGGCTGTGGGAGCAGCTTGGGAGACGCTGGGTGTGCACAAATCGCTCCTCTCCACCACCTCTCCCCAGGGAAACCAGCGCCAAGGACGGGCATCCAGGGACCCAAAGGGGATGCAGGTGAACCCGGATCTCCCGGCATCCCAGGGAACCGCGGCCTCCCTGGCCTCCCCGGCTTCACTGGGATGCCAGGGATCCCAGGGCTCAAGGGGGAGAAGGGGAGACCCGGCAACACCCTGGAGCAGCCGCGCCCTGCCTTCTCCGCCTCGCGGCGGTCCCCGCCCTCCGCGGGCAGGACGGTGGTGTTCGACAACATCATCACCAACCAGGAGAACTCCTACAGCCCCCAGACGGGGCAGTTCACCTGCCGCATCCCGGGGCTCTACTACTTCGCCTACCAGGTGGTCTCCAGCGGTGACCTGTGCCTGAGCATCACCAAGAACGCGGAGCGGGTCGTCAGCTTCTGCGACAACAACAGCGCCGGCATCCTGCAGGTGAACTCGGGCAGCAGCGTCCTCAGCCTGGCCCCGGGCGACCACGTGTCCCTGACCACCGACCCGGCCCGGGGCAGCTCCGTCTACAGCGGCTCCGAGGCAGACAGCGTCTTCAGCGGGTTCATGCTCTTCCCGCAGACGGGCTGAGGGGCCCGCAGGGCACGGCGGGGTGTCTGCCTGCGTGGGTGATCCTCCCGTGGGGGTGGGATGGGTGTGATCCGGGGTGCCTGCGTGGGTGATCCCCCCGGTGGGGGTGGGATGGTGCAGTGCCACAGCACACTGGGATGGCCCCACACTGAGGGTGCAGATGGGTCCTGTGCCCCCACCAGTGTCACAGCTGGCCAGGCTGTGGGTCACCACTGCATCAGCCACCTCTAGGCTGAGCCTGCCCACTCCATCCTGGAGGCAGTGGGCTCTCATCCCTTCCTCCTTACTCATACCCCACTCTGGAGGGTCCTAGTTGTAGCCAGCTGTGGCTCTTTGCTCCTGAGTGGGAAATCACTGCCTGCCACTGCTTCTGCTACACTAACCACTGTAAAAGCCTTCCTGGCACTGGCACATTCTCTCACATCCTCCCCATCAGTATAAATAAAGCCTTCTTTTACCACATCTCTTTGAGTTTTCTTTTCTACTCATGCATCTTCCCCAAACCATGAATATCCTGGACACCTCCCCAAGCTGTCCAGGGAGAGAAGCAATCCCAGCTTGTCTCCAGCACTGCAGAGGGAGAAGGACAGGAGGGAATGGAGTGTCCAGTCAGAGCTGACACTTACAGGGAGGAATGTTGGGGTTAGGCTCTGCTGAGCCCAGGGGAGCTGCCCTGCAAGGGATAACACAGGCAGCAGCTCATGCATCTCACCAACATGGTCCTTGTTAGTACCCAAACTCTCCCAGGAAGAGGAAAGGCAGCTGTGGTCCTCTGACCTTATAGCAAGGAGGGACAGGGACATGAGGGTGACTGATGGGGTTGTGGGGTGATGGTGGTGGAGTTGTGGGGGCCTTGAGGTGAGATGAGTGGGAGGTACAATAAGCAGGGCATGAATCAGGCAGCCTGGAAGCAGCAGGGAAGACACACAGGTGCCATACCCTGGATCTGCTCCTCAGGGGAGCTACTGAACACACACTGGGCACTCAAATGTCTCTGTTCCTGGAGCTGGGAGGAGGAGGCCAGATCACTGAGAGGACCAACAGCCTGACGAGGAATGTTGGGGCCTCACAAACTCCAGCACCCAGCAGAACTGATGGAGCACAGGGAAAGGTGCAGGTCAGAAACTCTCAAGGAGAAAGAAACCCCATTTAGGGGTGCAGCACCTTCCATCAGAGCCAGACAGTGACCTCGTACAAGCCCTTCAGTGTCACAGGCATCTCTAGCCCAGGAGAGCTGGCCTGGGGCTCTGCTCTCCACACTGCCCTTCTGCTCAGAAACAAGTGAAGTCAAGGGGAAAGCAGGTGATTTCAGGAGGGCTAGTCCCCACGGTGGCTTGGGAGGGTGGTGGCACATCTCTTGGCAGAGCTTTGTCCCACCTCTGTCCTTCCAGCCCTTCCTGTCGCAGTGGCAGGTCCTGCTGGGCAGCCGAGGAAGTGCTCACTCAGCAGAAACAACGAGGCAGAAGGATGTGAAACTCTGCTGGGGACAGCTGGGGGTTCTGAGTCCCCAGTGGCTCTTTCCTAAGTCTGCAGCTTCCCCCGTGGGGGTGACAGGGAGCCACCCCACCGCGCAGTGACCGCCGCGGCCAGAGGAACCAGCAGCACCGGGTCCTGTCCCCTGCTCCCCACCAGAGGTAAGAGGTGCTGCAGGGCCCACGTGTCTAAGGGGGCTGCAAGGGGGCTGGGGGGTCCAGCAGTGTGGCCCAGTGCTGTGAGGGGGATGTGGATGTGAGAGGAGGAGGAGGAGACAGGCACTGCTGGGCTGCGCACACGTCATGCAGGCACCAGCTGATGGAAGTAACCAACCTGCGGGACAGAGCCAAGACAGTGAGGAATGCTGGAGGGGGAATGAGATCAGCTGGGTGCAGGGAGCTCCAGCCTTGGTGCAGCACAGTGTGACAGTCCACACTGATGTGTGCATCACCAGGGGCTTGGACACTGGGCTGGGAGGACTTGGAACTGGCCATGGGTAACACAGACCTCGTGGTTTCATCCGGACTGGGAGTCCAACCCAACCTGTGCCATCAGTGGCTGCCCTGGGGTTGGGGATGAGCACAGGGCCCCATCTCCACATATCCACCTCCCCACTGCCTGGCAGCTGGGAGGGGTGGGACGCTGAGGGCACACCCACAGGACCCAGGAGCTCCTGGTGCATCCAGCCTCCTTTTCTCCATGCCCTGGACGCCACCCTGCCACGACCCCTCACTCCAGCATTTCTTTCCCTTTCCATTCTACAGAACCAAAATGGAGAAGAGATACTGGGAGCAGCTCAGTCTGGCCCTCACCCTCCTCCTCCTGAGTCTGAGCTCTGCTGTGAACGGAGATGCCCCTCACAACTGCTATGGAGCTCCAGGCCTGCCAGGCATGCCGGGTATGCCAGGCAAGGATGGCCGGGATGGGCTGAAGGGAGCCAAAGGGGAGCCAGGTGAGTGAGAAATGAGGGGAACCACAGGGCTGTTGCAGGGGGAAGCACTGAGTCCTCGATGTCTGGTCTGCCTTGGCTTGGAGACTGTGGAGAACACCCTCTATGGTCAGGCTGGAGAGAGGCAACAGCACTCTCCTGCCCAAGGGAAGGGGCTGGAGAAGAAGCCTCTCCCCATATCCTGCTATTGACATCAACTGCCTTTCACTCCCCACCACCCCACAGGTATCCCAGCTCCTCCTGCAATGCAAGGGCCCAAGGGCATGAAAGGGGAACCGGGCAGCCCTGGCTTGCCAGGGAAAAATGGTCCCAGTGGCCTTCCTGGTCCAGTTGGAGACCCTGGGGTGATAGGCCCGACTGGAGAGCCGGGGATGCCAGGCAGCTACAAGCAGAAGCACCAGTCAGCGTTCTCAGTGACGAGGCAGACCAAGGAGCACCCCTTGAAGAACGTCCCTGTGGTTTTCAACCACGTCATCACCAACACCAACCACGACTACAACACCACCACCGGCAAATTCACCTGCAAGCTCCCCGGGCTCTACTACTTCGTCTTCCACACCTCACAGACGGCCAACCTCTGCACCATCCTGCACAAGAACCAGAGGAGGATGGCCAGCTTCTGTGACCACAAGACCAACACCGTGCAGGTCAGCTCGGGGGGGGTCCTGCTCCACCTGGCTGCTGAGGACCAGGTTTGGCTGGAAGTGAACGACTACAGCGGCATGGTGGGCATCGCCAACTCCGACAGCATCTTCTCGGGGTTCCTGCTCTTCCCAGACTAGGGGATCACCAGGGCCCACCCCCGCACCCTGACTGCTTCATCCTGCCCCCAACACACCGCTCACTGCCAGGCTGCTGCCGGCTCTCCCAGCTTCTCTGCTGAGTGGGAAGCCCCAGCGAGGTTGTCACCCCCAGCAGCCAGACACAACCCCTCGGTGTGGGGACTGAGCTGGCAACCTCTGAGCAGGGGCAACAGGCACATCTGGATGCATCTGCAGCCAGAGTGATGGTGCTGAGGCCTCATCCTGCTGGCACTGCCACATGCACCCTGCCCAGTAACCCCACAATACCTCAGGGGTCTCTCTGCCTCTCTCCCCTCCCCTACTCCGGGTTCAGCCAGGTGTCCTGGGGCTGCAGCAGCCCCTTTGCCATGGCCTGGCTGTGGAAAGTGTCAATAAATCCTTCCCCAGTGAGCCTGGTGTAGAGTGTTGTGTCCTCCATTACTCACCTTTCTGCAGGCAGAGCCTGATGGGTATGGTGACGGATGTGTGTGTGACATCTGGACATCTGGGTGGCATCAGCAAGTCTCTGAGCCCTTGCTGTGCTCAGCATCAGTGGCATCACACACCGATCACACTCTGGCCCTGCTCGGGGTGGGGTGAGGGCACAACCCCCCATTGCACTGCCTCCTAGAACGGGATGGTTCCTCTGCCCCCACACAGGCCCCACCAAGGGGGGACCAAGACTCCCCCAAGTAGGGCCCTTGCTCCTCCCCTTCCCCATCCAAGTGGAAGCAATCCAGCTGCAGATGCGCACAAGGCCACGCAGCAAACCCCGCTGACACGCCACTGAGGGTGGGACATCCCCGGGGCCCCAGCCCTGCCAGGGACACAGCACTGCTTCCCTGACCCAAACCAAAGGAGTCCACGGCTGTGGAGGCTGCAGAGCCCACCAAAACTCCTCCTGGTGGCACACACTGCAGGGTGGAACGGGAGGTCACATCCCTGAACATCCCACGTTTCACCTCCACAAGGCAGCAGCGGAACATGGCTTGGGAACGCTTTTCCCACAGGGTAAAATCGCTTCCCACACTCAACATTTAGGAGAGCCTGGGGCACATAGTCAAGGTGGTGGATGCCAAGACCCTGCAGCATCCCCTGGGCCTGCCAGAACCTCCCAGCAGGGCTGGGAAGGTGCAGAGCACCCTGAGGGAGGTTGGAAGAACTCTGTTGCACCGATGGGTTACCCCAAACCCGTCTGGAGCTCAGGTCAGTGTTCTCCTGAGCAGGGGGGAGGGCATCTGAGCAGGACCCAGGGACCCTGCAGGACAGAGCTGTGCTCTGGGGAGGGCCCAGGTTGCTGTTTGGGGGTGGGTTGTTCTGCTGAGCTGACAGAGAGCATTCGTGAAGGATGTGAAACTGCCACGGACAAAAGGGCAGGAGCTAAAGATAAAAAAAGGGATGTGTCCCAGATCCTTTCACAATAACTCTTGCAGCCAACTTCTGCTTCTCCTCGCAGGCATTTCCAAGCAGGACAGTCGTGTGTCCCACTCCATCTGCCCACCCAAGCACTAAGGAGCTCAAGGTAAGAGCAGGGCTGAGCCCCAGCCCTCCCACACAGGCAGAAGCACGTGGAGAGCCTGGTCCCAGCAGAGGGAAATTGGAACTGGGAAATTTCTGCCCCTGAGGGAGCAGCGTGGCCAGGCTGGACATCAGACCTCTGGGATAACCTGTGGCAAATATTCCTGTGGCTGGAGCTGTGGGCACTTGCAAACTGGGAATTTTAGATGACCAGAGACTGACAATCTCTGTCTCATCCAAAGGGATTGGTCCTTCCCTCTAAGGCCATCAGGAGAGCAGATTTGGCTCTGAAGTAGGATGTTTTCCCTCCCTGATGATATCACCCAGCTGTCCTACCAAGTAGCACAGAGTGCCCTCCCCGACCCTCCCACAGCCCAGGCAAGCCCCCTCCACACCCTCCTGTGCCCCTGCAGATGTGGATCGTGTGGGTGATGCTGATCTGCCTGGCTGAAGGGCAGCTTGCCAGTGCCACACTCTGCAAGACCTACGGCACCATCCCAGGCCTCCCAGGGTCACCGGGACAACCCGGCAGCAACGGCAGGGACGGGGAGAACGGCCCGAAAGGGGAGCCAGGTGAGCACCCTGGGGAACCCGGGGAGGGAGGCTGAACAACAGCAAGTTTTCAGTGTTTGCAATGCTATTTTTGCATTCTTCAGCTCCTGTGCAGTTTCCACTCTCAGCTTGTCAATATTAAGGGTGTTTCTCTGTAATCCGCTGGCAACTACAGACAGAAACTCCTTCAGAGCTTTAATGTCTTCTTGTAGTTTAAGCATTGGTTTAGAGGACATCCCACTAATTTCTTCCTGAACTTGTTTTTATTCTCTCACGAATTTTTGTAGATCTTTCTACGTTTTGACAGGTTACTGGAGGTAGATTTTCATCCTGTCACACGTGCCAGTTGGGCAGGTTTCCTTCCCCAGGCCCCCTGTGCAGACCTGTGGGGCTCAGCTGTGACCACAATGACTCTTGTTCCTGCTTCCTAGGACCCCCTGGCCGGGCGGAGCACGAAGGAGAGCTGGGGGAGAAGGGAGACCCGGGAGCGCCGGGGTACCCGGGCAAGGTCGGCCCCAGGGGCCCGCCGGGTAGGAGGGGATTGCCGGGTGCGAGGGGATTACCCGGCCCGCCAGGAGACTCCGGAGACTACAAGGACACCCTCAAGTCCGCCTTCTCCGCTGCCCGGAGCATCAGCACCTACCCCCGCCGGGAGCAGCCCGTCCGCTTCGACCGCATCATCACCAACGAGAGGGGCCACTACGAGAACCGCTACGGCCGCTTCATCTGCCGCGTCCCCGGCATCTACTACTTCACCTACCACGTCACCTCCAGGGGCAGCCTGTGCCTCAGCTTCAAGAAGGGCCGGGGCGGCAGCAGGGGCGAGAAGGTGGTGACCTTCTGTGACTACGTGCACGGCAGTTTCCAGGTCACCACGGGCGGCGTGGTCCTCAAGATGGCAATGAACGAGTCCGTCTGGCTGGAGCCCACGGAGAAGAACTCCCTGGTGGGGATCGAGGGGTCCGACAGCATCTTCTCCGGCTTCCTTATCTTCCCCGAGGCTTAGCCGCTGGAGGTGTCCCTGCAGCCCCCTCTGCAGGGCTGAGGACTCCCCTGCAAATGACTCTTTGCTCCCGAATCGATGCCCCGAGTGCGTTGCTGCTGTTGTCGCCCATTAAATGACAGCTTTTTTTGCGGTGTCGGTCTCTTTCCGCCTCGGATTTGCCTTTTTTTTTCTCCTCCACATAACGTTCACGTACCCAGGGCATGGCTTCCCATCCTCCTGGTGCGGACCAGGCTTTTTAGGATCTCATTACTGCTGAGCAGAGCCAGACAACTCATGCAGTTCCTGCTGCACCCCAGGCTGAGGATAATCTTCCAGAGCCACCCAGAGAGTCCCAGCCAAGGGTTAGGAAAACATGGAGAGGCAGCTTGGCCTCTAGCAGGGGGCAGGAACACATGACATAACTGGGATCACTGGGTGCTGGTGGTAGAGGGGAAGATACTGGAGATGGTGCTGTATTGGAGACCCCTGACAGCAGCAGGATCTGGGAACCCAACTTCTCTTAGACTTTCTTTTTTAGGGTGGTGGTGACAAAAATATCCACGGGAATTTGTCAAAGCTTGTGACAAGGTGTGTGTCACGGGACACGGGACATTCAGGAGGTAGAAGAGAGAATTTTTGCAGGAGTCTGGGGTTTGAAAGGGGCTGGATGGAGAGAATGACAATAAACGATCTTAGGGAGGTAGGTGGGTGTGATGTGGACTGGATTTATGGAGCTCTCCGCGCCTGCTTTTATATCCAGAGGCCTCCCCGCAGCTCTGGGATGCTCAGGTGTCCCTCCACCAGCACAAGACAGTGACTGGCGCTGTTGTGACCAGCTCGGAGGCTCCTGCTCGTGTCCGGGGTGAGTTGCCGGCAGGTGGCACTGGAGACTGGCTCAGCCCTCACCCGGCAGCGGGACCACCCTCGTCCCACCGGCTGGGCGGGAGCAGCTCCAGGGCCGGGAAGCAGCGAGAGGTTCAGCTCTGCCCGTGAGATGTGGGAGGAGGCAGCGGGAGGGATTAGGGAGTCTCCCCTTTCCAGCCCAGTCTATACCTCCTCCTCCTCCCCCTGCTCCTCCTCGCCACATCGCTGCTTCATCCTTCCTGCAGCAAAATCTGCGGCTTTTGTCCCCGCGTGTGCGGCCACCCGTGTCCCCAGACCTCTGCTCCTCTTGCAAGGTCGGGGCAGAGGTGTTGGGTGTCACGACCCGAAGTTCACTCGGTGACAGAGCCCTGGGTGGCTTTTAAAACGCAGCCAAAACCCTCAGGGTGTTTCACAGCTGGAGATGCAGCATCCCACCAAAAATCGGGGCAGCAGGACAGGGTAAGAAGGACAAGAGCAACCCCCAGAACCGAGCAGGGCTACAGCTACATCTCCTTCCAGGAGACACCAAGCCAAGGAGCAGTGGATGCACTGGAGGTCAGGGCTGCCATTCCAAGAGCCCTGACAGGCTGGAAAACGAGCTGGCAGGAGCCCACTGACATTTAATAGAAACAAATGCAATGTCCTTCTTCTGGCACGGAATAACCAACCCCATGTGATAGGACAGGTGTGGGCAAGAGGAAGCTTCACCTGGAATGGTTGTCTGGGAGCAGAGCCCGACCCCCACCTGGCTCCTCCCTCCTGTCAGGGAGTTGTAGAGAGTGAGAAGGTCTCTCCTGAGCCTCCTCCTCTCCAGGCTCAGTGCCTGCAGCTCCATCAGCTGCTTCTCACGGGACTTGTGCTCCATGTACACATGTCCCTGCACATCCACGTTGCTCCATGTTCGCTCACACAGTGCACCCTCCCCCCGCCCCTCAAACGCCCCCTCTGCTCTGTGCGTGCTCTGCAGCTCTGCCCTGACACGCCCGTTCTGCTCCTCTTCGCTGCCTTCGGAGTTTATTTTCGAGGTGGCCGCGTTGCCTCCCCGTGGCTCAGCCACAGCCTGTCACCGGGAGGTGCTGTGGCCCTCACCTGCACAAAGGAGGCCCACCAGATGCTCAGCAGATGCTGAAGTTGGGACGGGAGGTATTTCAAGGTGATTTCAGGAGTTTTAGGGTTTGCCAGTGTTTTGCCATGCAGCCTTGGGGTGCTCTGGTCTGTTGGTGCTGAAGAGGGACAGAGAGGAAAACAGGGGAACAGAGGTGGGCAAGGACTGGTAAGAGCTGCCAGGGTTTTAAAATAAAATCTTCCTGTTTTTCAGCAGGAAGGATCAGCAGCAGGGATCAGCAAGAAAACCATGTGGAGGTTTCTCCTGCATTATCTATGGGAGCTTGGAAGTTTCCTCAGTGCCAAAGTTCCAGTCCTGGCATAAGCAGGACTTTGGCAGGATGTGATGCAGTGGGGAATGCATTGTGCCTGTCAATATTTGTGGAAATGAAGCTGAGCTGGACACAGGAAAGCACAACCATGGCTGTTTGTCAGCGAGACTGAGGCAGTGATGTCAGTCCCACAGCCTGGAATAACACCATCAGCAAATGCTGGAGAGCCTGCCAAGGTGTTGATCTGTTTGCACTCGAGCCCATGAGTTCCCAGCACCTGCTGCCTTCCTAAAAACCATCTTTGCTTAGCCTTGGTCCTTGCTGGAAGCACCAGCCACAGCCAGGGCCTCCTGGAGCAGCCCCCCATGCAAGCCCCTCCAACCAGCCCTTCTCCCATGCAGCTGCTGATGTTGCTTCCAGATACAGTAAGGCTTTTCCCTTGCCAGCAGCTCCCTCTGGAAAAGCCATGGAGGGTTTCCTTCCCTCCCAGCTCCGAGGCACAGTCACTGCTGCTCCCCACCATCTCCTCTCCCCTTGGGCCAGGCTGTGCAGTGAAATACAGGGGACAAGGGGTCGTGTTCTTCCTTCCCCCCATTCTCCAAACATCAAGCAGGACCTGTATGGGAAGATTTGTGTGGGTTCAGTGCTGTACTGGAATGCTGGAAGGCTCTTGGCAGAGGCATTACCAGGACAGGCACTGGACTGTGCCTGCTGGGATCTTGCAGACACCAACGGGACATGGCAGCACCAGCTCAGGTTTGGTGGCTTCATTGTCAGCAGGGCAGGAGCTCCCTCCAAGGATCCCCTGGGTGCACTGGTTCCACTGGAGGGTGGTCCCAACCACAGAGGAACTCCTGTGGAGTTGGATACAGCAGGGACCAGTCTGGGACAGGGAAGAGTGTTCAGACAGCGGCTACTATCCCAAATCTCACCTCAGGGCTGTTGTTTGTTCCCCCCATCCTCACTCAGGCTTTGATTTGAATTTGAATGGCAAGGAGCAATTGCTTCTTTTGCCTGGAGCAACACAGCCTGGCTTGTCTCCCACTCCGAGCTGCGCAGGGCACTCCTGCTTTTCCTGGCCCCTCTGCAGGGACCGGGAGCCCGGAGCCTCCGCGCTGGACTGGACACCAAGGGGTTAAATCCCAGCCCTGTTTTTTCTGCTCTGCCTCCTTATGAGGAACAGCCTTCGCGGGGCTGCAGAAAGGCTCTTTCTTTCCACAGCAGATCTCTGGGAATGAAAAGTCTGTGTTCCAGATATTAAATTACTCATAAAATAGTTGGCCTGTCCCCGAGGCGGCTCCGCGCTCCCCCAGCCCCCGCCGCCGCTCTGACGGGTTGCTGATGTGCATCTGCATGTCACCTCCTGCTACAAGGTCAATCTCTCCAATTTAAAGCAGCAACGTTGGAAAGCAAACCAGATTTCAGCCGGAATTAGCTTCAAATGGAGCATTCAGGGGACTCGTGCTGGGAGGGGAGCGCGGGAGGGAAGGACCAGCAGAAGCGGGTGTGGGGTGGGGGCGGTCCTGCGGCTGCAAACCCCCGTGGGGGGGCACCCAGCGCACCTCGGGCTCCGTGGAGGGGCTGGGATGCTGCCGGGGACCCCTAACGCCGCGCAGTGGGGTGGATGTGGGCGGGGACGGGGGGAAGGGCTCAATCCCTCTCCCCTTCGCAGCTTTGGCAGCCTCGGCAGGAGCCCCTGGGTGTCGGGGAGCTCCCCTCCCCCTCGGACAAGCCCCCCCCTTCGCCCCCCTGGACCGGCGCGGCCATCGGTGACCTACAATCGGGCACGGGTGCGAGGCGGGGCGGCGGGGCCGAGGTTTCCATGGGGATGTGCGGGATGGGAAGCCTGGCTTGGTTCAGCTCCGGGCACAGCTCTCCTGGATGTCGGGGCTCGGCTCCTTCCGCTCCGCTTCCCGCTGCCTCCCGCCCTCCTGCGCCCGGCGCGGCGGTGGGAGGGAATGCGGGAGGGGATGCGGGAGGGACCGGCGGGAGCGCGGCTTGGCCCTGCCTGGCCCGCTGCGTGTCCTTAACCCCT
>JAWWES010000055.1:400061-411340 GCA_035583135.1 Lophotriccus pileatus
CCGGCGGAGCGCTCCGTGCCCGCGGCCGTGCCCGCGCCGGCGGCGGCCCCAGCGAGGGGCTCCTGCGCTCTGCGCTCCGCCGCCTCCATGGAGCGCCGGCCGCGCCGCCTCTGATGCCCGGCCCGGCGCGCACCATGGGGCCGCTGTGGCTCTGCTGCCTCCCCCTCGCCCTGCTGCCCCTGCTCGCCGCCGTGGAAGGTAAGAGGGGGTGGGGTGGGGGGTGGGGGGCGTGCGGGGGGCCCTCGTGTGTGCGGCGAGCCCCCTTCCGCGTTTTCCCTGTTTTTTGGGGAGGTGGCACTTTGTCCTCCCCCCCCCGCCAACTCCCCGCCGCGTACTCCCCCCCTACCCCCTCCCACCCTTCGGAGGGGAGGAGAAGTTTTGGGGAAGTGCTGCCCCAGCTGGAGGTGTCGCCGGCGGAGCCCCGGTGTGTCGCGTGTGCCCCCCGCCATCCCCGGACCCTCCCGATGGCCCGCCGAGCTTCTCCCCGCCATCCCTTCGCCAAGGTGGGCATCCCCGCGTTCCAGGGAGCGTCCCCCAGGGATGCCCGGGATTCGCCGCCCCACCGCCCGTCTTGGGAGAATCTTTGGGGCTCTCCTCAACCAGGCCTCGCCGGCATCCTGGAGCTGGTGGCCGGCTCCCCGTCGGCGCCGTGGCGTTCCCGGCGTCCCCGGGAGGAGCCGAGCTCCCCGCCGAGGTCCCCGGTGCTCAGACAAAGCAGAGCGAGGCGGCAGGTGGGAGCTCCAGGGCTGGGTGCGCGGGGACGGCGCCGGGTGGGAGCCCCGTGCTGGGGTCTGGGCGAGCGGACGACTCGTTTTGCCAGCTCCCAAACCATCCCAGCCGTTCCTTCCTTCCTCCTGCCCGCCCGCTGCGTGGACACCCTGGGAAGCGGCGGAGAACTGGGCTGGGCAGGGGCGAGGGGCAAGGTGTCAGGCCGAAAACGGGCTCATCCCGGAGCGGCGAGGTCCGTGGGTGCCTGTTCCTTGTGGGAGGGTCGTGTCTGAGGGGTTGGGTGGCTCCACTGTCCCTCTGGCTCCGTTGGGCTCCCTGGGCAGGCTGGGTGGCCGCTGCTGGCCCTGGGCGCGCCGGGCGGTGGGAGCCGCATGGACAGTGTTTGTCTGGAACATGGATGAGGCACCATTTATTAAGTTGGAGTTTTGGGAGATGACTCATGGGTTGGCCAGCTATACATCGTGATATTTACAATATGGGAGCTTGGCATAAATAGGACTATTTACGTTGCAGCGGAGAGCGCTCGCCAGCTCTGCTATTCAAATGAGCCCAGCATGGTTTTAATTATGGGGGTGGGGGGAGGGTTTGGGGTGATGAGTGTGTTTTTGGGAGCGTGTGTGTCCATGCAGGACGTCTGGCCTCATCAGCCAGTGGTCTTGACACTTCCAATGGGGTCTGGGCTTGGCTAGCGGGGCCCGAGCGGGCTTGGCCGTGCCCAGCCAACGCTGCCGACTGCGGCGGGGACGGAGCCAGGTGCCTTGTGCGGGGATGGGATGACACCTCCACCCCACCCTGCCCCTCCTGCACCCCCAGAGAGGCCGTTGGGCGGTGCTGGGGGTCAGCGACCAGCTCCCGGGGGCCCCTCCATGCGTGCTTGAGACGTGAGCGACCGTTCCACTGTCATGGCAGGAGCAGCGGGCACTGGATGCACGGTGTGCCGGGGTACATCCCAAAGGGTGGGGAAAATATCTGGGAGTGAGGAGGTGGCCACTGCTGGTGGGGTGTTTTGCCCACCGGAGATGGTCTCCGTAAGGTGTGCTCCTGCATGGCTGCAGATGTGCCCAGGGAGGTGGTCAATGGGCGCCTTGCACTGTGCTTCCAGCAACCATTCCCAGCTGGAGCCAACTGTGCGGATTTGGGTTCAGGGGATCCCCCCGTGCCCCCGATGTTTCCTCTTGGCCTGTGTGCGCTGTGGGGTTATGGTGGTCGCTCACAGTGTTGCCGTGGGCCGCCAGCTCCCACGCCCAGCCTTCCTGGGAAAGGCATCTGGAGAGCTGGCAAGGCGAAGGTGTGTGGGATGCAGATCCCCGGGTGTGCCTCCGCTCCTTCCTTTTGGGACCTGCCCCTTCCCGTGGTGCTTGGACGTGGCGTCCACCTGCACCTCTGGGTGCTCTGGGTCCCTGTGGTGTGGACAGACAGACCCAAGAGCAGCCGCTGCCCGTGGAGGCGTTGGCTGGACCCGCAGGCACCTCCGCGGTGCCGATGCTGCCATCACCAGCCCCGGCGAAATTCCCAGGGCCAAAATGGGGGCAAAAAGGCTTGTTGAGAGAAAACCCACAATGCTGGAGGATCCTGCCTCCTGAGTCCTGTTTTCAGCTCTGCCACAGAACGTTTCTGTACTGCTGGTAATTTCACTTGTCTCCTCTGTGCCTCAGTTTTCCTAATTACAAGGCGTAAAATAATCCAAGCGTCTTTCCCAAGGGAGCTGCGAGGTTTTGTTAATGAACATGACAAAGTGCTTTGGGATCCGTGGTTGAAAGCACAGCCTTAGTCAGTGTGGCTGTGTGTGGGGTGTTTATTTATCTACATGCTTTATATTTCTCTGTACGCTATATATTCACTTGCATTTAACAAACCTTAATTAGAAACAAAGCCGATAGGGAAGGAAATATAAACAGGAGTGTGCATGGAAATTGGAAGTTGATTGCTCACTGGCCAGCAGAATTGCGTGGCTTGGGCTCGGGAGGGAAGGCTGTTTGGTTAAAACCGTCTCTGTTAAAAGGAAATGTGAAAAGAACGTAAAACATAAATCAATATGGAAAACAGGGAGGTGGATGACAACGTACATAAAGCAGAGGTTAGGAATTGCCTATAGTTGTGAAGGCAGTTGGAAGGTAATGTGTCTGCAGCTGAGAAAGTTCAGGCTTCTCAAAGGGAAGTTTTTTTGTGTGTTTTTTTATAAAGAAAAAAAAAAAAAAGCCAACCCCAAACCAGAAAGTCAAGAACAAAGGAGTCCTGGAAGGGTCTGGATCCCACACCGGTTGGTAGTGCCGCTATCGCTAACGGCTCCGCTTTGTATTCCTGCCGCGTGTGCCGCGCACGGATCGGAGCGCTGGTTCTGCCGAGGTGTTTTGGGGGGAGCTGGGAAGGACACCGAGGTATTTTAAAATCAACAGCCTGTCTTAACTCACGTGCAAGGGGGGCGGTGACGGGGGGGGAACCAAACACCGGCGCTCTTTGCCCCGTTGGAGTTAACTTTTCATAAACCTTGCGGTGCTGGCAACTTTCCCGAGGGCTGGAGGAGAGCCAGCCCTGTGCCAAAAATGTGAGGGGAGACACGAGATTGCCCTGCTGTCAGAGAGGGTGTGGGCAGCTCGGGGCCGGCAACACAGAGGCAGTGCCGGGCTCCAACTCGACGATTCTCCGCTCCCCACCACGAGTTTTGCCGGGAAGCAGCATCACAGGAGGGGGGACTCGATATGGAGCATCAGCTGTGCCTGGCAATCCTAATCTGAGCCCAGCTTTGGGCTTGGAGAGGAGTGATGGGCTGGGAGGGCTGTTATCCACTCCCCGGGTGGGTATTCCCGGGGCATGCTGTGGGTGAGGTGTTGGACATGGACATGGACATCCCTGCCTGTCCTCTGAGCAAGGTGGAGACAGGACTTTTGAGTTTATAGTTAATTATAAAGTACATAACGTGTCTTACGCTCTCAGGCACATGGTGGGATTTTTGGGGTGCCCCGTGCAGGACCAGGAGTTGGACTGGGTGATCTTTGTGGATCCTTCCCAACGGGAGATATTCTGTGGTTCTGTAATATACAATATATTTAATTTCATGTCTGCTATAACCTATTTTAGTGTTCAGACATGGTCTCCTCTTCTGTATCCGTGGTCATGACCTGCTGCTGAGGACCTCACAGCCTCCTTCAGGCCCTGAGGGTGCAGGGGGATGCCAGTGGAGACAGGGTTGGTTTGTACCTCCTCCTATGTGGCTTTGTGGTCTCTGTGGGGGAAGAGTTGAGCCATCCCCTTCAGGGTTATGGTCACACCAGGGCATTGACCTTTGTGCTCCAGGGAGGTGGCATATTCCAGGTGTGCCAGGACCACAGAAGCTGCAGGAGCATCCTGGCAAGCCCAGCACGCTCTAGAGGGACATGGCGGAGCAGCAGGTCCAGGGAAAAACCCAGAATCTGTCAAGAAGCTGATCCCTCCTGTGTGCTTTAACTTCAAATCTGCAAACGTTGTCCTGAGACAGGCTGGGAACAGATTTTTTTGGAACCAATGGGACCGAGGAGCAGAGCAGAGCCTGTGGTTTCAGGTCGGCCCTGTTGCCTCCCTGCCTCCCCTCCCCTCCAATTTGCCTGGGTTAATTTTTGACGAGGCACATTCCTTGCACCCACCTGCCCTTTGCATGACGGGGGCAGCAACAGGGGGAAACCTGCTTTTGGAGAACAAATAAATCGGTGCCTCGTTTAAATGTCCGTGTTGCAGCCACTGCCACTCTGCTCCGTGGCTTTTTCCCGGCGGGAGCAGCGATTCGCCTCATCCCTGCTGAATTTCCAGCTTCTCTGGGTGACAAAAGCATAGGGGGTAGATGCTGGAGGGGACAGGGTGGTAGGAGACCACTGTCCCCCAGCAGCTTGGGACGCCCTACAGAGGGATGTGGGGCTGTGAGGGGGATGTGCCTGTGCCTCGGAGATGCTTCCAAGGGGGGTTTGGGGCTGTCCCCCGGGATGGGAGCAGCGATCCCCTTGGAGACGGGCTGAGGACCTGCCTGCACTAGTCGTGGCCATTTGTGTACACATACCTGAGCTGGCTGGGGAGAGGGGTGGGCACCCACGAGAAGCTGGGTAAATAGTGAATGCTGAGACAGCTCCCGAGGCCTGAGCGCTTTGGAGGGAGGGATAAACGAGAGTTTGACCACCCCCCGCCCTCCCGCTCCTGCACAAGCCCCTCCCGGCACACCGGCCCTGCTGAGATGGGTGCTGGGGCTGGGTCTGTCTGGGAATGCGGTTCCCATCCCACCAAAAGCCCGTTTTCACCTGTCGGCTCCCACCCTGGTTTGCAATCCCTCCCAAACCTGGATCTGGTTTGCGGAGCACGGCTCCCTGCTGGATCTCGTTGGGATGGGGGGAGCGGGGAGATCCTCGGAGGCAAAAGTTCAGCCGTTAGATAAGGGGTAAGGATGGGGCCTCCCGCGATAAGGAGCTGATGGGGCGGTGCGAGAGGGAGGGAGACAGACAGACAGACAGACAGATGCAGCACGGGGGGGTTGGGAAAGGGCTCTGCCCTGCCTGGTACCCAGGGATGGAGGAGCACGGGGGCATCACTGTGCCCTGCCTGGTACCCAGGAGCACGGGGTATCCCTGCCTGGTACTCAGGGATGCAGGAGCACAGGGATATCCCTCCCTGGTAGCCAGTGATGTAGGAGCACGCAGGTATCTGTGTCTGGTACCCAGGGTCGCAGGAGCACAGGAAAAAAAGAATGAGGTGAAGTAGAATCATGCCATGCTGTGTTTGCCCATCCCTAAATTTCCTTGCTTGGGATGAAGGGAGTAGCACCAGGTGTGATGCCCCCTGACAGGACTCTTAGCACCGTTTGCCAAGTGATAAAGGAGGATAAAATGGGCCACAAGGGCAGAAAACGCAACTATAATTGTGGCTGGTCTGTGCCTCCCTAAATGTCACATTCAGAAATGATAGTTTTAGTGGCTGGGAACAGTTGTGGCTCTTTGGAGAGCCCACAGGAGGAGGATCTCTGGATCAGATTCGAGCACAACATGCAGGACATGGGGACGGCTGCATGGGAGCAGGTTCACTCTCCCAGTGGGCACAAAAAGGGTCTGGAGAGCTCCAAAAGTTGGTGAAGCTTTATCAGTTGATCCAATAAATTATGTTCTTTCCACTGTATGTCTCTTAGAGTCAGACCATGACATCTGTAAAGCAACCAGCACTTAAAACCATCCCACGGTAATGGTCTGCAAGTGAGGCAAAGTGAAGGAGCTGAGTGAAGAGAGAAGCTAAAATAGGGAAGTACTTTCCCATGATGTAAGGAAATTAAATTAAAGCTCAGAATAAATTCATGCAGCCATTTAACAGGAGTTTTCTAAAAAAAAAGCAAACTTGATTAAATGGCAAATTGGAGGAGGTCAACGGAGGTAAAAAGATGTTCTTCGGAAAGTGGAAGTGGTATCTAAAAGGAGAAAATAGAAAGAAAATCAGAAACTGTGGTGTGGCGAATGCAAAGCCATATAAGGCAGGGTGAGGGGAGTTTAAAAAATAACTTGAGAGAAGAAATGATTCCCAAGTTTCCCCATAACAAATGGGTATTGGGAGGTTAAACCTGCAGGAAGGAGCCCTTGGGAAGGTGGGGACTGACTTCAGTATCCCCCCAAATGGCTGTGGTCAAAGGAGCCTCCTGCCAAGGACCTTTCCTTCCCAGGGCAGGGCTGGGAGACTGCCCTGAAGTGATGGCAGGAGAACTGATATTTTACAATAAATCAATAAAATTAATGTTTGGGCCGGGGAAAATGGGACGAGCATCCTTTAAGATGATCTCCCTGGGTGATCCGAGAGACCCCAGAGCAGTAATTTTAGAGGAAGGGCTCTCTTATGGATTAAAATCTGCTTAAAGAATGGGAAACAAAGAGTCAGTTTTCCCACTGGATGGGGTCAGCATGAGGCTTGCTCTGGGTGATGTATTCATAAACGAGAGAGGGGTGGGAATGGGAAGGCCAGAGTGTTTGCAGATTATACAAAATTATTCAGGATGATAAAAACAACAGTTGTCTTGAAAATATTGCAAAAGGCTCTCATGACACTGGATAGCTGGGCTATAAAGTGGCAGATTAAATGTAGTCAGGGATGAATGAAAAGGGATTCACATGGAAAAAATTACCCTAAACCCATGCATGCACAGTGGCAGTCTTTAAATTACTTATTAGCATTTTAAGAAAGAGATCTTAAAGTCATTGTGGATGGCTCTTTGAAAGCATCGGCTCTGAACCGGGAAAGACTGGGAATGGGGGTGAAGATGCTTGTACAGGAGAGGGACAGGGGAGGGGTGCTCCAGGAAAGATGCAGCTTGGGCTTGGGGGTGTGGGGTGGGCACAGAGGTGCACTGGACCGTGGGAGGTGTGAAGAAGAGGGTGATGAAGGGGTGCTGATGCTTTATTTTATATTTTTCCCCTCGCTCAGGAGCAGTGGAGGGAGGGTGAAGCCCCACCCCTGCCCGCCCTTGGGTGCCGGGGGGGCATCAGGAAGCCCTTGGTGCTGGGGTGCTGGTTACACCTCCTCCCTGAGCATCCTGGTGCGCTGCTGGAGGTGGGATGGAAACCAGGAATGCCTTTGGCTCACCCTCCCGTGGCAGGTGTGGTGTTGGGGGTCTGTCCCAGGGGAAAGGTGCCTTCTCCAGGCTCCCACACTGGATGCCCAGGCTCAGTGCGCACCACTGAGCTCCCCCCAGCTCTCCCCAGCTCCCCCCAGTTTGGCTTTCAAGACCATCTGCAGCTTTTAAGGCAAAGTGCTGGGGATGTCCACATGGCTCTGTGTGCTCATGGCCTTGGTGAACCACGGTGGGGAACTCCCTGGGTCTGGGAACACCTTTAGGCTCTTGATTTTGGCAGGATGGCCAGGCAAGGGCGACATCCCCCACAACGCCTGCGGGCGCTTGTCTTCACCTTCCTCAGAGTTTTGGAGGCCAAGAGCATCTGGTTGGAGCTGGGGGGAGGAGAGGAGCTGCCCTCAGCCCAGGGTTCACCTCGGGCGGGGCAAAGGCTGGGTGAGGGGAGGTGCTGGGCCGAGCAGGTCAGGGCTGGTGAGGGCGGCCAAGCGTGTGAACGTCCCAGCGGCGCAGGAGACGCCTTGAGCTCGTGCTCCAAGGGCCAGACAAAGGGAACAATGGGCTCTGGCTGCCGAGCCCCTGGCCTGGGAGAGGAGGGGAAGGCAGTGGGGATGGCTGCAGAGGTCTGGCATCCCCTCTGCTCCCACCCAGGTGCTGGGGGACAGGGGACACCCAGTCTGCAGCGGGGTAAAGGACATCCCCAGGGATGGTTATCACACGTGGGGCAGTGAGCTGCCTCTGCCCAGATGAAGGTCTGGCTGCCTGGCAATGGGCTCAGTCTTCACCATGGGAAGTGTCACCCCAGCTCCCAAAATATGTCCCAAACTGTGTGAGGCCCTGCTGGAGCCTGGTGAGCTGTGGTTGAGTGTCCTTGCAGGGATCCATGTAGGGAGACTACTGCAGCACTGCTTTGCTGAGAGGCAGAGGAGAGGGGACCCAGGGAGGGGGAGGAGGGTCAAACAGGGGATGGACCCTCTAGACCTCCTGTCAAGACCCTCTGTGAGCATCAACAACTTCAGCAGAGGGATGCTGGAGAGAGGAGTTTCCATCCTCCACAGTCCTGGTGCACAGGCTGTGGGTGAGAAGCATGTGATGCTTCACTGTGGTGTGACAGTGCAGGTTCTGCCTGTCCTGGAGTGCCTCGAGGCAAGGGAGGACAGGTGGAGGACTCTGCCTTGGAGCAAGGCACAGGGAGTCCTCACTTGGTCTTGGGTGTCCAGAGGAGGTCCTGCTCTTTGAGCCTCCCAGGAGGCCACTAGTTCCTGCAGAGTGGCCACTGAACCCAAGCACTTGGATTTGGGTTGCTCACTGGGACTGGAGGGTTGGACATGATGTGTCTGAGGACAGACCAGGCAGGAATGGGCTGTTCAGGTGCCTCCAGGTGTGTGGTTGGTTTCAAGACTGAGGGTGGGGGGCTGTCCTACCACGACCTGGATCTGCCTGCATCCACTGCTCTCCACTCCTGCCAGGCATGTGCTGGTGGCCGTGGCTGGTACTCCTGGGTGTAGCTGGCATCATTCTTCCCTACTCCTGGCTCCCCTCACTCTGCAGCTCATTGTCCCCAGGTATGGACAGGGTGATGCCTCTGTGAGTTTGGCTTCAGTCCTGTCTTGTGGATGCATCTTTCTTGCCAGCTTTGCTTTTTGTGTGTCCAGTGTTGGACTTTTGGGTGGGACTGATGACTCAGCAGGAGGGCTTGGTCCTAGAATCATAGAATTATGGAATGATTTGGATTGGAAGGGATCTTAACGCTCATCCAATTCTATCTCCCTGCCATGGGCAGGGATACCTTCGACCAGCCCAGGTTGCTCCAAGCCCCGTCCAACCTGGCCTTGGACACTTGGGTGGAGCAGTCACAGCTTCTCTGGGCAAGCTGTGCCAGGGCCTCACCACCCACAAAGCCAAGAATTTCTACCCAGTATTCCATCCTACCCTGCCCTCTGTTAGTAGGAAACCATTCCCCCTTGTCCTGTCACTTGTAAAAAGTGCCCTTGTGAAAAGTCCCTCTCCAGCTCTCTTGGAGCCCTCTTAGGCAGTGTGAGCCACAATAAGGTCACCACGGAATTCTGAGAACATGTCCAGAGAAGCTGTTTGTGGTGTCGAACGAGAGCTGGGAGCGATCTGGGCTGGCAAACCCCTGTGCAGCTGGTCCGAGGCAAGGCACGGCCGAAAAGTCTGCTGAGGATCAGGGTTGGGCCACCCGGACGAGCGGGGAGCCAGCAGAGGGGAGGCTGAGAAAGCCCTGGGCCATCACAGAGAGGGCTTGCTAGTCAGGCAGCCCCAGCTGGTGCACACCACATGCTCGTGGGGTGTGTGTGAGGGGGGTGGATCCGGGCAGGAGCACGGGAGGGGTCACGTCTCGCCGCGCCGAGGTTACGGTCAGCGTCTCATGATTTGCTTTGCTTGTAATCCTGTTTCCAGGCCCCACCACTGCGAGTCGGAAAACCTTTACCGGGAAGCCTCACTTCATAAATCTTGGCCTTGTTTTACTTTTAAGCCTGTCTGGTATCAGGGGACAAAAGCGAGCAGGAGAAATGCGTGGCCTGGGGTGGGGGGCAGCGTGGATGGAATGAAACGAGGTGGCCGGGCTGCCTTGCAGGGATGGGGGCTGGCCAGGCTGCAGGGAGTTAACTGCAGCATGCCAAGCTTTGGGGAAAGCATTTCCTGTGGACCTCTTCTCTGGGGATCTCTCCTGCAGGATCCTGACAGCTCCAAGGCTGTTTGCAGAGCGCCCTTGCAGGTGACCGAGCGCTATTTTTGTGCCCCCCAGCCTTTGTGTACCCACATTGTGGCTCCTGCGTGGTAAAGGGGAGCAGGCACGTGGCTCCCTGGGCATCTCTCTGGCAGGGAGAGCGGGGTGGGGATGTTGTATCTTCATTCCCTGGGGAGCAGAGAGCAGCAGGTGCCTGGATGTGAGGAATGGCTTGTGGCAAGGCATCGGTCAGCCAGTGCTGGTTGCCAGGATGGAGGTGCCGTCTCCCCGAGCTGGCTGTGCTGCCTGGCGTGGGGCACAGTGCTGAGGCAGTGAATCAAGGCAGGCAGAGCAGGGCAGCCCCACCAGGGGGGCAAATGCATTCCCCAGGCAGAGCCTGGAGCCGCCCTGTCCGTGCAGGAGCTCCCTGGAAGTGTCCAAGGCCAGGTTGGACAGGGCTTGGAGCAACCTAGGTTAGTGGAAGGTGTCCCTGCCCATGGAGATGGTCTTTATGGTGCCTTCCAATCCAAACCATCCTGTGATTCTGTGACACTGGGACAAAGCCCCACTCCTTTTGCAGAGAGATGGATCCTCCCTGTGTAACAAGGACCCTCCTGGGGTTCTCCCATCCTGGCTGTGTGTCAGGCAGGGAGGCTGACATGCTCTGGGAGGCTCAGGAAGGGAGTTTGTGTGATGCTGTGTGGAAATGCCTTGACATCAGACTCATGGCAGAGTTGTGGGGCTGGCACGGGCTGCTGTGCCAGCTGCTCTGGAGGGGACAGAGTGCCCAGCGCCTCAGGGCTTGTCTCCATCCCCTGTCACCTTTGGAGGACCTCAGAGAGTCCTGGACAGCTGCAGAGCTGGTGCAGGGAGGGTGCTAATTAGGATGTTGGCTAATTAGGGGTCTGTGTCTGGTTGGTGGGAGGTGTTGAACAGGGTCTGCTCCTTGTCATGTTCAGTGTAAATCTCGGGACAGGAGGCAGCTTGTGAGTCTGCAGGGGGGACGAGGCCAGTTCAGGGGTGACAGAACCGTTCTGGGGCAGGTGGGTGCTGCTTTGAGCCCACCTGGGTGGGCAGCTGGGTGACAGACAGTGATGTGGCTGTGCCATGGGACTGCTCAGAGCATCACTGGTGGTGGGGAGCTGCCTACATGGTGTGGCTTTTCACCTCCCTTTTTACCTGGCTGCAGGTGAAATGGAGAGTAGAGGAGCTGCTCACATTGCTTTTGGCTTTTTTTGGGGTCTGATGTCAAACTCTTATGCCATCACACTGAGTAGCTGCCATGAGATTTTGCTG
>JAWWES010000055.1:411440-435888 GCA_035583135.1 Lophotriccus pileatus
TTGCTTTTGGCTTTTTTTGGGGTCTGATGTCAAACTCTTATGCCATCACACTGAGTAGCTGCCATGAGATTTTGCTGTGACTGACACCTGTTCTGGCTGCAGAGCAGCAGCTTTTGATACAAACAGATCCTCTGGAAACACTGAATTTACTGGCAGCTGCTCCCCTGTGTCTACTGGTCTCCCTTCCCAGGTTTGGCTAAGCCTTGCTCCGCTCCGAGGGTTGTTGGGGGGTCTCCTGGGCTCCACTGGTTTATGGACTGTGGGACAGGCAGGAGATGTGTGCAGGTGAGGCTTTGCCAGGGTGTGCTGCTCCCTCTGGCCGTTGGGCTGTCCCCATCCTGGTGGGACACAGTTCATGGGCGTGCCCGAGGCGGGAAAAGGAGCACACGCCAAAAGCTGAGCGAGCCAACTCGACCGTTGCGGCTTCCCTTTCATCCCCGGCCGTTGCAGGAGCCCATCCTTCCTTATCTGCGGGGTTGGGGGGTGAAGTTCAACCTCTCCCCCTTGTGTCCCGCGGTGTTGCTTTGCTGCTTCCAATTTCTGTTAGTTCCTGGGCAAGGAAAGGTGGGGCTGCAGGGAGAGGGGCTGAATTTTGGACTGGAAGGCAGGGGATGTGTAGGGGGCTGTGGTAGGTTTGGGAGTAGCAGGTTGGTGACCAACAGGAGGGACCAGTGGAGCCCACGTGTCCCCATGGCACTCTGGGTGGGATGGCAGGGGCTGCCCATGTGGCTTCGTGCCATGAGGGGGAAGCCAAGAGGGTCACCCTCAAGAAGAAACCTTGCCCTGTAATTTGGGTGGCCTAAGTATGACCTGGGCTCCTGCTTGTGGGTGCTGAGCCCTTGGAAGGCTGACCTGGCGTTTTCCTGAGTGTTTGGGAGGTCCTTGGTGTGTGGGCTACGGAGGGGAAAGGGAAAAAACGGGATTCATGAGGTCAGCCCTGGGTGTGGTGTGCACCAGCCCTGAATTACTCGTTGGCCAGAGGGGTGGAGAAGGGCTTGGCCCCTCTCTGGGTCCCCCAGGGGTGCTGACAGCTCATGGAGCCGTGGTGATGTGCCCACCCTGTGTGTCACTAGCAAGGTGTCAGTGGCTGTGCTGCCTGTGCTGGAAGGAGGAACCCCATTAGGGGCACGGGCTCAGGTGATGGCACCCAAAACCACCACGGGCTCTCCTTCCCTTCAGTGGCAGAAATGTGCCCCACAGTCACCCAGGGCTAAAATAAAAACTGCTGGCAAACTCCCATCCCACAGAAAAAGCCCTGGGGGGACACATTCCTCTCCTGGCTGCTGTGGTGGGGATGCTCAACAAGGGTTTCTGAGGTGCTGGTGGCTTTTATTCCAGAAGAAGGGGTTGGTGTGACCCTGTGCCAAGCCTGGGCTGGGAGTACCCGCCCTCTCAATCTCCGCCCTCTCGATCTCCCCCCTCCTAATCTTTATTTCCTTCTCAGACAGTCAAATTTGAGCACTCTGGGGGTGGTCTGGCCCAGGTGGGTCTGGTTTTCTGGGTCAACACCTGCTGGAGCATTTGGACACCCTCTCCCCAGGAAGACCTTGCCCATGTTGGGGACCATGGTCTCAGCTACAGCCATGGAACATCAGCCTGGTAGAGACAGCGGGAGATCCACAACTTGGATCATCTCAGTTTAATGAGGCTGGCTCGAAATCAAGAGTTCTAACCGAGCAGAATATGTTGCTGTGGGATTTATTTGGTCTTTTGGGAGGGTGGTGGAGGGCTCTGTGCTGATCCTGAGCTGTTTCTAGGGGAGAAGGACATTGAATTCCACTGCTGAGAGCACGGTTTTGTTGCATCTCCTGCACCCAGACAGAGTCCCTGGTGGGGTGGTTTATCCTTTGCCCTGCTCTGGGCTGCAGCAGGGATAAATACTCACTAGACGTGTTTTATTTTGGTCTCCCAGGCTTTGGAGGCCGGTGGAGGTGGGAGCTGGGATGTCCCACAGCGGGGATCGCCAGCCTTTAATACTTGGAATACTTCTGCCGCCTGCATTCGCAGGGCTCTGGTGGGGATGAGACTCGCTGGTCTCCATGGTTTTATGTGCCATGGGACCGTGCCAACAGTTTAATCACAGCTGAACCCTCGCAGAGCAGCATAAAAAATGTTGTAGTTGGGATTAGGTTACCCATCCTTCCTATAAAAGACTCTATAAACAGTCCATCAAGCCCCAGCATTCCCGTGTTGGCTGTGAGGTCCTTCGCACTTAATGGGTCTGGCATTTGCTTTGACTGAGCCCTTTCTGGGGGGAGGCAGTGACAGAAAGGAGCCCCCGAAGGATGGGTTTGCTGCTTGCATTAGTGGGGGAACCCAACTGGGCTGGTTTGGCAAGAGGCGGTGTTGGATGTCAGAGGATCTGGCTGGGGAGGCGGTGGGTGAGAGGCAGCCGTGACAAGCCCAGGAGGCACTGACAACAGCAGCTGCTCCCTCCTGATTGCTGAGGGCTTTTTTTCCATAGGGATTTGCTATTTGCCTGAGAGTTTTCCCTAACTTTGGGGCGGGCAAGGACCTGGGGCTCTTCTCCCATCTCCCAGCAGGCTACAGATCTGTCTTGCTCTGCTGTGGCTGAGAAACGCTCCTGAGTTAAAGCTCCCCAAACTTTCTAAAAATTCTAAAGCTTGGTCTTTTCCAGCCATGGGTGTGCCTTCACCTTCCCCTTCCTCACCTTCCCCTTCACGTGTGATGCCTGCCATGGAAGAGCTCCTAGTTTAATATCATTGATGGGACTTCCTTGAGGTGCTTTGAGTTTTGTTCATCCTTTGGGGAGCCAAAGGGGAAGGGAATGGATGGATGCCCAGGGGTGATGCGGAGGCTGTTCCTTATCCTGATAGCTGCATCCTCGAGGCAGGTGTGCACACCTTGATCGTGTCGTGGGGCACACTGGGGACACTCTTGATGCTCCTGCCTGGGACAGTCACCTCCTGGAAACCTTAAAACCATAGTTATGCTATGGAGGGGAAGGAAGAGCCCTAATCCTCCTGGCTGCCAGGGGGTCCCAGCTGCGGTGGCAGTCCTGTGGGTGACACCTGCACAGTGAATGTCTGTCAGGTGGGAACAGCATCCATGCTGTGGTGCCAGACTGGGCACAGAGGGCACCGTGTCACTGGGACCATCTGGAGCTTTTTCCATCCAGCTTTTTCCATCTGCTGAGCCACACCAGCCCCAGGGGTGGTTGCTGGAGGAGACCAGGCTTTCCAGCGCTGAGTTTAAACCCAACAGAGTTTAATTTGTTTTAAGGCTTGTACAACCCCTAAATTTTCTTCGAGGATGATTTGATCAATTTAATCGTCATCACAAAAATGGGATTTCTAATGTAAGCTGGAAGCAAGCCCCCTCCCTGCCTCAGTATCCTGCCGAGGGCAATTCAGCCCACCTGCCTGGCTGGTCTCGATCATCAGCCTGTCCTTGGAGGCCCTTTTCTCTCTGTCATTGCTCTCTGGAGAAAATTAACAACTGCATTAAAGTGGGAGCGTTATTTTTTCATATGGTGAACGCCAAGGGAGGTGAATCCCATATCCTTCACCTGAGAATGCTCTGCAAGCCTGCAAGGGCATGACATACCTCAGCAGTGCTTTCCTTCACCCCTCTCCGTCACTGCTGACTGTGAAGGCAAAAAAGAACCTGGGGCTGGTCCCTGCGGAGCCCACTGAGGTCCAGCACTGGGGACTATTACTTGGAACCTGCCTGCTAATGAGTCCTCAATCCATTTGGGATGTTTTTTGGTGCTGTGGGGCCCAGGCTGGGGCTGGCACAGCAGCTCTGCTCCCCGTGCTGCCCTCATGCCTCCTGCTTTCGGCACTCAGACGCTCTCCCGCCTCGTACACGACTCCTCTCACCAATCCAGCTTGTAATCTCAGTGAAGAATGAAATCAGATTTGTTTGACAAGAGCTGCTTCCTGTTCGAAGTATGTTGACTGGTGCTAATTATACTCCTGTTCTTTAATTCTTTATGATTGGAATTACATCAGCTTTTTCATTATTTCCCCAGAAGTGATTTCAAACCGAGCGAGACCTTGAGTGGCTGCCATTCCCTCACATTGTAATCCTGGTGCATCCACCAGACGTGATCCTCGTGCTCTGAGATGCTCTGCATTAGTGTCTTCAAGGACTTACCAGCTTTCTTCTTCTCCCAGGCATCCCCTCGTGGGCTCTTGCTTGTTAATTCTTGGAGTCTGTTGGGTCTGGCACTGCGAAATGTGTTTGATTTTCTTAGTTCTCCCTCTCCCTGTTGCCGTGGCTTAACCCCAGCTGGCAGCTCAGCCCCATGCAGACACAATCCACAGATATTCCCTGGAATGGGTAGTGGTGGAGCTGCCATCCCTGGAAGTGCTCTAAGGTGTGTGGATGTGGCAGCTGGGGATGTGGTTCAGTGGTGAACAGGGCAGTCCTGCCCTAATGGTGAGACTCCATGATCTTGTGGGGTTTTTCCATCCTTAGTTATTCTATGATCCCTTAGTCTATGGACCATCCCCTGTAAAATGTCCATAAATTATCCACACATGCCCACAGAATGTCCACTGAGTTCACTAGGTCTGTGACTTTGGGCTCCACCTTTTGTGGTGGTCACTTAAGACAGGAGAGGTGGCAAAGGGAATGGGGACACTGTCTGGAAACACACAGTGCTGGAGAGAGCTGCACAGGCTTGCTGCACTGCCCAGTCGCTCCTGCAAACCTCGACCAGCACAGGAACCAGGCTGGGGAGCTTTCTTTGGGCTTTCTCCCAATTTGCTGCCAATGGCTCGTCCCCGGAATTTGATTTTGTCAGATCTGTTGCGGAGGTGTCGCACGAGGAATTTGATGTGGTCACGGTTCCTCGGCCTTGTTTATGAAAGTGTCATCACTGAAGCAGCCAGAAATGAAGATAAATGAGGGCTGTGGGTTCTCCCACCTCCACCGGGCCGTTGTGTGTGGGGAAAAGAGCCAAGTTGTTTGGCCCCCTCATGGTCCTAACGCGTCCGTTCCAAAGTCTCCGTTATTTGCCGAACGCCTGCAAACGTGTGTGATTTCTAAGGAATTACAGCCAGACCTTCCCTGGGTCGTCAGTTATGTATAAGCTAAGGAATCCTGGTTACTCAGGGGAGGAAGCAGCCCTGTCCTCCGGAGGGCTGTGGAATAACATCCCGCTTTCCTAATAAAGACACAAACTGGCTGACCACAGCCATCCTTCACACACGGTTACCAGGAACCGCAGCGAGGGAAGGTCTGACTGAGAGTAAAAAAACTACTCACGGGGAGTAAAAAACCTGTTAATCACTCGGGGAGGGGAGCAGGAGTTCTTACTCCTTACAGCACAGCCAGCCCTGGGCTGTCTCAGTGGTTTTTTTCCTATGTTTCTATGAATTTTAACATTTTTTTACTTAGCATTTTGTGCATGTGCTGAAAAGAATAACATCACCATAACTTTTTCTGCTCTTCAGGCAGGGATTTTTCCATAGGTTTCTCTTATTCACTTCCTGCCAGTCACAATAAAATATGGGTTGTGCTTATTCTCCTTCTATTTCTCATACATTGCCTTTGCCTGTGTGGTTGTTGCAAGCACTTTGTTCCTCTGAGGCTGGTTTGGGTTGAAGCTCTTGTCTTCCTGGGTTGCCTTTATATATAAAAAACCAGTTGTTTAAACTTTACTTTGAGTTACAGAATCATAGAATGGTTTGGGTTGGAAGGGACCTTAAAGATCATTTAGTCCCAAACCCCTCTGGTTTTCATTTGTGCTTTTTTTGTTCCTGTTTCCAGGTTGATTCTGGTTGTGAATTTTATGAGATATTGGGAACCTGATACATTTGGAGCAACAGGCAAAGCCATTTCAGGGTTTGGCCCGTCCTCCCTTTGGCCCACACAGGCTGAGGTCATCAGTGCTGGGGCAATTCCATGCTTCCAGCCCAGTGATTCAGCCCTCTGTTCCGTGTCATTATGAGGTCCAAAATCGGAGACCTCGGGGTCTTTTACTGCACTTTTGCATTAAAATTATGTAACGAGCCTGACCTCGCTGATCACGGGGTGATACAGCAGGACAGGGACAGATATTGACAGGTAGCAGGGTGAGAGGCAGAGCCCCTGCCCTGAGAGCTGGGTTGTTGGCTCTGTGTCACTGCACGTGTCCTGACACGCATGTCCTGAACTGGTTGTAATTTGTGTTGGGGCGGGGGGGGGGGGCTCAGCTGAACCAGGGTGGTGGACTGAGGTGTCTTCTCCAGCACCCTCTTCTGCAGAACTTCCTGGTGACGAGTTTATAAGATCACAGAATCTTTAAGGTTGGAAAAGGCCTCCAAGATCTTTGAGCTCAACCCAGCGCTGCCACGTTTGCCACTAAACCATGTCCCCAGATGCCACATCCACATGTTTTTGGAACAGCACTGCTCTGGGAAGCCTCTTCCAATGCCAGACCACCCTTTCAGTGAAGAAATTTTCCCAAATATCCAACATAAATCTCCCCTGGCACAACTTGAGGCTGTTTTCTCTTGTTCTGTCTCTTGTTGCCCGGGAGCAGAGCCCAATTCGTCCCCCTGGCTCCACCCCATCAGGGAATTGTAGAGAGCCAGAAGGTCCTCCCTGAGCCTCCTTTTCTCCAGGCTGAGCCCCCCCAGCTCCCTCAGCTTCTCCTCATCAGACTTGTGCTCCAGACCTGTAGTGGGGACCAGTCTCGTGTTTCCATCCAGCCTTCCTGTGGGCAAAATGTAGAGCTGCATGTTGTAGTTTCACTTGCCAGAGAAAGCGAACACCGGGGTGGCAAACAGGGATTTGGATGAGGTAGTGGCTGGAATCACTACATAGGGATGATTTGGGATCCTGCTGTATCTCACCTTCTAGAAGAAAAAGATTTATCAGTTCAGATCAGTCCATCAGTAAATCAAGGCAGCTCTGTCTGTGATCAGAGCAGATGCCTAGCTCTGGTGTTCCTGTTCCCAAGGTCCCCCTGCCCCAGCTGTAGCAGTGATCAGGGTAACTGGATTTGGACAGCCAGTTCCTGGAAGCCTCCAGTGCTGGAGATCCCCCAGACAGCCCTCCTGGGGAAAGAATGTCCTAAATCATCTGTTAATACCCAACTTGAACATCCCAAGTCAGAATTTTTATTTTACAAAAGTCTCTTGTGGGTCAAGATGTCCATCCTGGAGTGACTTGCTGTTCTCATTTTATGGGATGAGTCACTTCTTGTTTTATGAGATGAGATCCCTTCTACGTAGCTGAACGTGGGTGGGGGCTGTGCTTTCCCTTCATGACTTCCAGCTTTTTCTTCAAGAGAAGAAAGAAAAGAAGCTTTGCATCTCTCTGGGAATGGCCGTGTTCAGGGTTTAAACCGTGTCTTTATTTTTGATTCTCTTCTTGTTCTGCCCCGAGAGCTGGTGGGGCACGAATAGCATTGCCTGGTGGTGCTGATCCCTTTTGGCCACGGCCCCCCATTGCTCCTGTCCTGGAGCCCTGGGGAAAGAGGAGGTGGGAAAGGAGCTAACCCAGAAGTTGACTTGTCTCTAAGGCGTGATTGACAACGTTTCTGTGTGCCCAGACTGGAGATGTCTGCACACATCTGGAATTCCTCACTGGAATGGTTCCACACTAAACGCTGGAGAGCATCAGATGTTCTTTTCTCAAGGGCATGGAGTGACAGGAATGGCTTCCCATTGCCAGAGGGCAGGGATAGGTGGGATATTGGGAAGAAATTCTTCCCTGTGAAGGTGGGGAGGCCCTGGCACAGGTTGCCCAGAGAAGCTGTGGCTGCCCCATCCCTGGAAGCGTCCAAGGCCAGGTTGGACAGGGCTTGGAGCAACCTAGGTTAGTGGAAGGTGTCCCTGCCTATGGCAGGGGATACAACAAGATGAGCTTTTAAGATTCCTTCCAAACCATTCTGGGATTCTGGGATTCTTTTTCCTCGGAGCAGCAGTTTGCAATCCTATCCCAGCATCTCCTGAGTCAGACCAGGGTGATTATTTGCAGGTAGCAGAGCTGCCTCCTCCCACATTCCAACAGCATCTCACATGTGGAGGATGCAGCGGGAGAGGCTGTGGCTGTGATAGATGTCCAGGTGTGGGAGCAGGTCCATCCTGGCACTGGGAATGCTCCCTCCATCCCTGCTCCCACCTGGTCCCTCCTCATTGGCCGCAGCAGGGTTTTTTAATCGCCGTTTCCTCGTGAAATCAGGAGGATTTCTGGCTGTGAAATACAAATGATACGAACTAAACGCTGTGTAATGGGTTCCACTTGCAGCCTCTGGTGACTGTGTGTTTCTAATAAAAGCCTCTGGAGCGAGGCAAAGGCTCCCAGCTGGCGTGGGGGGGTCGGGATGGTGGGGAGGGCTGGGTCCCACTGCTGGCCTGCGTGGTCCCCACGAGGGTCTGGGGCAGCTGGGGTGGCTCTTGTGAGGTGAAACAGCTGGGTATGGAACAGTCAGCTCTGCAGCCCCCACAGGGATGTGAGCCAAGGGAAGAGATGAGCTCCCAGCAATGCTCTTCAAGGGGGAGATCTGGGGTTCGTAGAACCACGGAATATCCTGAGTTGGAAGGGGCCCACAGGGGTCATCCACTCCAACTCCTGGCCCTGCACAGGACACCCCAACAATCCCACCCTGTTTGGGCAAATGCTCCTGGAGCTCTGGCAGCCTTAGTGCTGTGATCACTGGGCAGCCTGTTCAGTGCCCAACCACCCTCTGGGGGAAGAATCTTGTCCTGAGACCCAACCTGCCCCTGCCCTGGCACAGCTCCAGCTGCTCCCTCAGGTTCAGATGTGGGGTTTGGGGGAACAGGCCAGCAGCAAGACTTGTTCTGCATCATCATGGGACACAAAGGTGCCCTGAGGATAACCCCACAGCCCAGGCTGGCTGTAAGGATGGCAAGCCCATGGATATGTGGGGTAATCAGGGTGTCAGCGCAGAGGGAAGCACGTGGGCAGCTCTTGATGCTTTCAAGCTGGGGGATAGATGAGTCACCCCAAGAATTGTTGCAGAGGTAAACAGGGCTTTCACACCTTTTATGTTCAATCCTGCAGCATTAGGAGTGGAGGGGGTGGTGGTGGAGTTACCACAGTGCTCCAGCAAGAAATGGATTTACAGGTGTGTGCTGGAGGGGCTTAAAACTGACTGGTCAGAGGAAAACACTCTGAGTGGGTGATCAGCACTTTTTGGGCAGCAGTGCTAAGGAGTTCCCCATCTGCAGCAAGTACTGGTGTTGGGAGAGCAGTAGAGGCCAGAGGGGATGGATTGGTTACACCTGAGACAATTTGGCACCTCAGGGGAACAGAAGTTGGTCTGAGTATGGCCACGCTGTATCTGGGAGCAGACAGGGTGGTCCATGGCTGTGGGACATAACCAGGACAACCAGGAAGGCTCTGGCTCTGAAAACACCTTGGAAATCAGGTATTCTTGGAGTGAAAGAGCTGAGCATGTCCTTGCTTGGTGAGCCAGGACATAGCTGGGTATTCTATCCTTGTGATCCAGAGGCCAGCCCTGGGTTCCTCTGCATCTGTTTGTGGTGTCCAAAGCTGAAGGAGAACCAAAATAAAAATAAACTGGTTTAATGATCATGACTCAAGGTGTGGAAACCTGCCCATTGTTGGCTTTATCCAGCAGACTGAGAAGTGTCTGCTGGTACCAGCCTGAAGGAAGGGTTGTTAATCAGGAAGGTCTGTTTAATTAGACAGGGCAGGATTCTGTGGCTTGGAAGCTGGACTAATTCAGCCTGGTAGAGGAGCATGTTTTTAATAACGTGTCTAATTAACTGTGCAGCAGCTCACCCAGGAATGGAGTCGATTTGCTGTTGCTCGAATCTGTAGATCAAAAGGTGACTGATTTCTCCTGCACTTGTTTTGAACCTCTGGGGCTCTTCCCTCCAGCCGACGCTCCTCTCCTGTCTCCAGCCATCCTGGGCATGTGTTGGGCTGGTGGGATGGTCAGGTAGCCTGGCTTCCTCCTCCTGCCATGGGCAGGGACACCTACCACTAGCCCAGGTTGCTCCAAGCCCCATCCAGCCTGGCCTTGGACACTCCGTGTGTAAGGCTGGAGATACCCGGACACGACCGCACGGATCAGGGACACCATGGGACCGCCTGGTGCTTCCCCTGTGGGGCTCCTGGGTGCAAACCAGGGCTCCTGGGGCTTTCCATCCTGGGGAGTTTGACAGCAGCATCGGCTGCCTCCTTCTGAAAGACTGTGTAGCCCCGGGGCAGTCCTTGTGCCGGCCCTGGGCAGGGCCCAGGAGCAGATGTTCCCGCTTCACCCGCCTGACCTCGGGATCGATGGAGCCCTGAACTGCTCTTTGTTCCCCTGTCCTTGTGGCTGCCACCCACCCCAGCTGTGACAGCCGGCCCTGCTGCCCACAGCCCCTGGCCCAGGGGCCGAATGGGGGTCCCACTGCCCCCTGGCTGGGGGGGGACAGCACCCAGGGGCTTCCCCACCCCCTCCCCTGCAGCAAAAAGGGGGCAGAGCTGTTTTGTTGGGGTGGTTTTTTCCAGGGTCTGGTTTTCTCTGCACTGTGGGGAGCAGAAGCATCTTGGTTTTTGGAGGGGTTGGGCTGGCCAAAGTAAGTGTTTTCCCCAGAACTGAGTGAGAGGCTGCCAGCTTTGTGCTCTGTAGGGAATGCTGGGAGGGCTCTTCTCCCTGGGCACGGCATTGCCTGCAGGTAAAAAAGTTACCGGGGATGAAAGGCACCAAAGGTCTGACTGTCCTGTTTCACACCCAGCTGGAAAGGCAGCTGGCTATGGGCAGCCAGCACAGCTGATTCCTGCAGGGATACTCCCCCTTGCCCCCATCCTCTCCCATCCCTCCATGGCTTCTTTCCCAGGCTTTGTGGTGCCAGGCTTTGCTCCTTGCACACGGTCCCTGGGATCAGTCCCAGCCTGGGCACATCATGGCATGGAGACAGTGAGTGTGTGGAGCTGAGGCCAGGCTTGGCACTGCCCTGGTGTGATACAAGGAATATTATAATGTGTCCCATGCTTGGAGTGGGACAGCTTAAAGTTTCACCAAATTCTTTAAATTTTATCCCAAAAATGGTTTGGGTTGGAATGGGATCTTAGAGCTCATCTTATTCCACTCCCTGCTGTGGGCAGGGACACCTTCCACTAGACCAGGTTGTTCCAAGCCCTGTCCAGCCTTACCTTGAACACTTCCAGGGCAGCCACAGCTTCTCTGGGTAACCTGTGCCAGGGCCTCACCACCCTTAGAGGGAAGAATTCCTTCTCAGTATCCAATCTCACCCTGCCCTCCTGTCAAGGCTGGGACTGTCTGGATCTCCCTTCTCTGCCTACCAAGCATGTGGGGTTTGGGGAGCCTTGCCTTATGCATTTGGGGTGTGTTCTGGGGTGTGTTCTGGCAAGAGGGACTCCCCGTGGGCCCTGCAGCATTGGCAGCCCCAGGCTGTGCTCGCCTGGTTATAACCCCACCTCGGGGACAGGTAACCAGAGGGAGGCTCAGGCTCTTGTGTGGCAGCAGCAGGACCTGCTGGGATGCTCCTGGGGGCTCCATGTCCTGGAAGCATGGGAGAGGAGGGGGGTGCTGGGGTACCAGAGGACTGAGCGCCGTGCGGGGAAATGGGAGAAGTGTCCTCTTGTTTTAGTGCTTCCTGAAGTTTGGGGGCAACCTCAAGTTTGTGCTCAGGCATATCCCACAGGTCACAGTCCCCCCGTGAGCAGTGGATGGGGACATCAGCCCTGGAGACATCCCATCCCATCACACTTGTGGGATGCAGGGATCACCGGGAGTGCAGCAGCAAGGGGAGGATGAACTTGCTGCTCCCTCACGTTTTCCTCCTGCAGACATTGATTTATAAAGGCTGCTTCATGCTGAGTAGGGAATTTGGGGGATGGGGCATTCACTACACAGGACTTTTCACCTGATTTCCCGTGTCAAGGCTGATGTCAGGTAACACCTCGGTCACCCTGTACACTAAATTTTGGAAGTGTGGTACTTTTATGAAGCTCAGGCAGCAAACCCAAAACCCTGCAAAGCTGTTAGAGGTTGTCTGTGCATCCTTTGCATCCTCCTTGCTGCACCTCCACAGAGCACCTGAGGTGCAGAGCAGGGAGATACAGAGGTGCAGAGCAGCATGAGGGGTGCAGGACCAAACCACAGGAAGGGTTTGTGAGCAGCTGGATGTGCCCACATCACTTTGCAGCAAGTCCCTGGGGCACTGGCACATCTCCCTCCCTGAAGCTCTCCCACAGCTGCCCCTTGTCTCTTGGTGAGGATAGGGTTGGACAGAGACCCCAAAGCTCCTTTCTACCTTTGGGATGCTACAAAACCATTGCCCATCCTTGGACTGCACTGTCCCTGAGTGGTGCCCACCACCAAGTGCTGGGAGGGGAAAGGGGAGCTGTTGGTCCCGGGGCGGTGCTGAACACAGCACGGAGCTGCCCGAGAGCAAAGAGCTGTCTTGGGGCTGATGTTGCCATCAGGAAACAACTCCAAAGTTGTTTCCCTGACCCTGACACCTCACAGCCCTCGCTCCTGGGTGAGGCAAGGTGAGAAGCCACCCAGGGCTGCCAGTGAGGGGTCTCAGGTGTGTCTGTGGCTCTTGGCATCTCCTGAGCACTGCTGGTCCCCAGAGCCAGCCCTGCTCATCCCTCCTGCCCTTGTTTGGGTTGAGGTGTCTGTCTTTGCTGCCTGTCTTCACACTCAGTCATCCCTGTGGACTCTCCTTTCCACAGCTCCAGTTTGTGTTTGCTTTTGGTGTATTTAAAAATTCCTTTTTACCCCCCACCCTCCCCTTTCTGTCTCCTGGCAGTCGATTTTTTCATTGATACATCCTTCTGCAACTGTCTGCATCTCAGAGCTGCTAATTCGCTGCTGCCAACTTCCCCCGGGTTTAATTTATACAATATGTTTATTTTTACTGCAATTTTTTCCCTTTTATTCCAAGCCAAGATAATTTTGAACTCAAGACGCCTCCTTTTATGATTGCAGATTTATGAGATTTTGGCAAAGCCGCCGTAAGCTGTAATTACTCCTCATTGTTTTTGTTTACATTCCCCCCCCCCCCCCCTTTCCTTGCCCCGATCAATTTTTTGCTAATAATCCCTTTCAACTTTTGGAAATTGCCCTTTTCCCACCTCTGGGTGTGGTTTCTTTTTGGTGGATGCAAAGCAAAATCTCTTCCCGCAGCCGCAGAACTGGATTAGGGTTTCCTGTAGCTGTGCAGCCCTCGGTGCTCAGGTGAGCTCTGCTCTGCCCTTCCCCACATCAGTTGTTTTTGGGATGGAAATGAGTCTCCACAAGACTCTCCATGGAGCCATGGATGGATGGATAGATGGAGGAATGAATGGATGGATGCAGCACATCCCTTGCCCAAGCAGGACCACCGGTGAGCACGGTGGCACTGACTGATGGAACATCCCCTCAGTCCAACCCACTGCCTGGGAGGGGGAATTAGCGTGTGAGAGGGAAGGAGGGAAGGTCCTTCCATGGTGAGGTATGGAAGGTGGGGTTTTCCCAAGGAGAGATACATTTCCAGCTCACTAAAAATACCTACTCTCTGCAGCTGATGGGGCTTTATCTGAAGCAGGGAGCTGGAGGGGACAGAGAGTTGCATTCCTGGCAAACCCCTGGAGATAGCAAAAGGATGGCAGCAGGGAGATGCTTTGGCCTTTGGAGGGACTAGAAGGAAGCCAAGTTTCTTGAAGGGATTTTCCTGCATCTGTCCTGGGAAGAGGCTTCCTGTGGCCTCGAGGCTGAAGCCCCCCCATTGCCCAGGGCATGCGGTGTCCCTTTTTGTCTTGGCAAAATACCAGGCAGCAGTTCCTCACAAGCTATTCCTGCTTGGAGCTGCCATCCAGAAGCAAACTGTCAGGAGTGTCAGATAGGTAGATGGAGCAGACCTGTGTGATGGAGGGCTCCTGGCTCACTCACACGCTGGGTTTGGGGGGTGCAGAAGGGGGGTCCAGGGGCATCTCATGTCACCAGCAGTGCCAGAGAAACAGAAGCATCCACAGGCACCAGCCTCTGGGTGCATGTGGCACAGGTTAAGGGCTGTTTGATGCTTGTGGTTTGCTGGGGTTGTCCCCAATCCTGGACCCCTGTGAGGGGGGTAGCCAGGTGGGAGAGGTGACCAAGGTCAATTTGCAGGGCTCTTTAATTCTCCTTTGCTGGGCCCTGACCCTGCCCTCCCCTCACTGGTGGCTCTGAGTGGCCCTGACCCAGAACTGTGGGTGTGTCACTGTGGGGTGGTGGGGCTTTTGCTGCAGCTTGGGCTGTTTGGAGATAACATCTTCCCCCTGTAAATGTCATTATCCTGTATATGTTCAGCCCGGAGGAGGGGTGTGTGGGGGGGGTCACCATCTGTGTTTTCCAATAAAAGCAAATTAAAATTGAAGCCCATTAAGGGTAGCTCCGTTGGGGTGCTGAGCAGGGCTCCAGGGCCTGCTGGGAACGAATTGCTTGCAGGGTGACAAACCCTCCCTCAGTGCCAGCAGTGCTGGGAGGTGGCACTGGCTGCACACACCATCCCAGCACCGGCCCCAAGGGCAGGAGGGGCAGAGCCGGCCACAAAGCCATGCCCTGGGCTCATGGCACTCCTCCTGGTCCCCTCTGTGCCCCATGGAGGGCAGGGCTTAGTGGGGAAAGGGTTGGATGTTGCCCAAGAGCTAAGCATGTGCTCCTTACGCAGTGATGCTCTGCAGCTCCGGGCTCCCTGCTGCTCCCAAATCTCCTGAGGTGACCTTGTCCCTGTGCCTGGAGATGCAGACAGCGGGGCTGGGAATGCAGGGTGCTGTACCTGGGACACAGGAGAGTGGCTGTGGGGTATCAAAGGCACTGGGCAGCGCTGCCTGCACCCTGAGCACTGCACCTGGTTCCAACTGGCCCTGGTGCACCGTGGTGGGGGGCAGGTTATTATGTTATAAAGCAGCTTTTTGCAGTGGCAGTGGCTCTGTGTTTGGGCTCCAGCGGTGACAGCCGGGGTCCATCCCCCGTTTGGTGTCTCAGCTGGACCAGGGGAGTGCATGGTGAAGGCTGCCAGCTCCTCGGGGGCATGTCTAGAAGGAGCTCATCGGCATGGAGGCCCTCCCAGAGCACCCCTGTGTCCATCCCTCAGCGAGGAAGAGAGACCTGAATGCTCTCAGGAGGTACATGGCCCTGCTCCATTGTCTTGGAAGGTGGCTTAGGAGGGAATTTAGTCTTCACTGGGCGTGGATGAGCCTGGATGCAGGCGAGGGCAACACTTTACCCTGGGATTCCCTCCCTCAAGGTGTGTCTCACGGGGTGGGACGCTCAAGGTGGGGTTGGTGCCACTGCGGGGAGGAGTCATTATCAGTGACTGAATGCTAAATGCCTGCATCTGTGTCTCCTCTGTGTGGCTCCCGCATTCCTGGCAGCAGCAGGAGGGCCTCTGCTCGCTGGCATTTGGCATCTGCATTGTCTCTTCCCGTCAGCAGCCTGCCCTTGCCTGAACCCAGACCACCTCCAAGTGCCGGCTCCTTTCGGGACAGACGCTGCCAGTGGGTCCTGGTGCTGCTGAAGCAGCTTCCCAGGGTCTCTGGTGGGGTTATCCTGTTTCTGCTGACCGCTGGAGCAGATGGTGTGGTGGGGAACCTGGAACAGGCAGGGTGTATCCACAGCCACGACCCAGACGACGTGGCAGCTGGATGGAACATGGCCCTGCCTCCTGTCCTGCCTCACCTGCTCCCTCAGCAGGGGCTGAAAGGTCACAGAATCAGAATTCCCAGCTGAGAGCTGGAGCTGGTGCTCCCTTCCCAGCCAGGCAGGTGAGAGGGACGATCCTGGATGGGCTGATGGGTGCTTAGAAAGCAGGGCAAGAGCTCGGGTGACCTGCAGGACCCCAGGAGTGCTGAGTTGGGCTTTGCCCTTTGTTCTGAGCTTTCCAGCAGTGGAGCAGTGGGCACTGTGCAGGGCAACAGCACGAGGCCTTCAGAGAGAGAGGAGAGGCTGGGAAGAGGAGCTGGGAAGCTGCTGGATTTGTGTCGTGGTGGTGCTCAGCCCTGGCTCACATGGCCATGTGCCCAAGGGCCAGGTGCAGCTCTGCTCCAAGCCCTGCTTTCCCTGTTTCCCAGTCCAGCAAGAGCTGGAAGCCAAGGGCCTCAGTGATCTCTTTCTACAGAGCAGCATCAGCCCCGGGTTTGGTCCCCTGAGGATGGAGGATTTAGGTGGGGATGGGAAAGCATAGCCCAGCTCATGGCATTTCCCCTAGCAAGGAGTGGAACTGCAGGGGGGAGTTTTCCCTGGGGCCGCTGAACTGCTGTGCCAAGGGCGAGGTGTTGGGGCCATCCCTTAGTTTGACACCTGTCCCCAGGTGTCACAAGCAGCTGAGGATCACCAGCAGCTGAGTGAGGGTGTCCTAGCGGGCACTGCTGAGCCCCACCAGCTCCCAGCACTGTCCCCTGCTGACTCCAGGGCTGGCTCCTGTCTCACAGGGCTTGCAGGTGGGCATGGCTGATGTCCAGATGAACTGCAGGTCCAGGAAGCCCCATGGCTCCCCAGAAGTGGGGACACCTTTCCCTTGCCAGTGTTGTGCGGTGTGTCTGGGATCAGGGCTCCCTGCTCCATGTACTGTCACTCTGGGGCCTGGCTGGTGGGTCAGAGGCACTCTGGGGGATGGAGACGCTGGACATCATCCTGAATCTTAGGTCTCTGAGACTGGCAGGACCTAATTTTTCAGGGAAGTGCATCGGGTCCACAGCTCCAGGGCCAGGGGCATGACCTGCTGTGCTGCCCTCGGGGTGGCCTTTGGAGCTCTGGGCGCAGGGCGGGTGCTGCTGCTCCCCATCCCAGCTCAGTCATCCACCTCTTCTCACTCCCTATCAATCACTCTCCCTCTTGGAGTTTAAGTGGATCCCTGAGTGAAGTATCCAGAATATCCTGTAGCCGCCGGCTCACAATGCACCGCGCTGTTCCCGCGCCAGCGGCTCAGCCGGGGGGGGGATTGGGTTTCAGCTTGTTCCGCTGGCCCCCGGCCAGGCAAAGCAAAGCTTGGGGCTGCAGGGAAGGGCCACTAGGTTTGCTCAGCCCCTCTCAGCTCGTGCTGGCAAAAATACTGTAATCAGGCTCCAGTAAAGCACAGGAGGCAGAGAGGGGGCCTTTCAACTCGGGGAAGGGTAAAGAGATCTGCGGCGGGGGCTCCTCGGGCGGGGGACAGACGGGTTTCTCATTAGCCACCCCCACCCCTGCCCCAGGATGGGGCTGTGACTGAGGCCAGGATGGGAACGTGGTTCCAGGAGCACATGTTCCTGCACGGAGGAGCTCATCCCAAGCTGTGGTGTCTCCGGTGTGGATCCTGGTCTTGCTCCACCTGGCTGGGCTCTGACACTGAGCATCCCTCCAGCCTGGAGCTGATGAGGTGTGTTAGGTGGGCTTCCGGGTCATGTCTGGGACATGCTGACAAGGAATGATCTCCTGCTGTCTCTGACTTTTCTCCCAACCCATCTGAGAGGCCTGGACAATTTCTTGACTGCGTTGCACATCCAGCACTGGTCACAGCTGATGCAGTCGTGGGTCCCTGAGAAGATCACTCCCTGTGTTGATAATATTGTACCAGCACTGAAATGCTGGCAAGTGTCCTACCCTGAGAGAGGAGCTGGTGTGAGGAGTGAGAAAAGGGAAGGGAAGAAGTTGTGGGTGGAAAAATGAGGGTGGAGGCCCCAGCTATCTGTGGGGCTATTTATTTGTCCAGCTGTTTCTTTATCTGGATGAGCTTGGAGCCTGTGAATCTGAAGGATTTGCCAGGACTTCTGAGAAACTCAGGACCAGATGCTCTAAATTGATCTGAATTGGCAAAACTCCATGGAAGTTATTTTTCCGGACAGAGAGAAGTGTGTCTGCGACATGCACAGCTCCTCTGTTAATCCCTTGCACCTCCAGCCTCTGCCACTGTCCCTTGGTCCTGTCACTCTCCATCCCCACTCCTGGACAGTCCGTGCTGGTGTCCCATCACTACCAGCACCCAGAATTGTCCTCCCCTCCCTGTTCTGCCCACCAGCCTCACTCCTGATCTGGCCAGATGAGAAAAGCTGGTGCAACCAAGAACCCCCCCCTCGTCTCACTTGTGGCTCTGAGCAGGAGAAGCCCCAGCAGAAGCACAGGAACTCCCTGCCAGGTCATTGTCACAGCAGATCATCAGCATGACGGCGTTTCAGTGTGGCTGTTGAGCATCTGGAGGTGGTGCTGCGGTGGTGATGATGCATCTTGGGATGCCAAGTGTTCATCCAGAGCTCTGGCATGCCCTCGGAGATGGCAGCAGCTCCAGCACCGGGGCTGCTTATTGAGAACATCTTCAAAGTGAAAAGGACAGGCACTTATCTCAGAGCATCCCGTGGGAAGCAGCAGTTCCCGGTGGGAAGCAGGCCAGAGTTGTGTCTGCTGGTCTCGAGCAGCTGCAGATTTATTTATAATGCCGTGGGCAGCATGTGAGGCTGCAGATAAACACGAGGGAGGGCAGAGCACAAACAACAACACTGAGGAAATGCTGCTGTGGAGAGATGGTCACGCTGAGCTGCAGCTATCGCAGCCACCAGAGGTGGGCCAGGGGCCAGGCTCCCACCCCTGCTGCTCCCACAGGGGTTTGATCCATGCCCTGCGTGCCAGGATGGTCTTTATGGGGCTGCCGAGGCATCAGCCCTCCCCTTGTTATCTGGTGCTGCCAAACCAGCACGGTGGCACCACGAAAGCACTGGCTGTGACAGCGGGTGAAGCTGCTGAGCTGGTTGGGACAGGTTGGTTCTGTGATTCTGATTCACTTCCACTTGTGCTGTCCCTGCAGCAAACCAGGGTTACTGTGATTCATGTGGACCAGTTATTCCCAATTTTCTGTAATTCAGGCACACTGTAACACACTGACCCACCTCCAAAGGGAGCCAGGACAGCAACCTGGTGGAAAAGCTGCACAAAAAGGGGCATGTTGGAATGTTACAACTGTGTGTGATGGGGACCACAGCCTTGGGACCCCCCCCTACACAATGAAGGCTGATAAACAGGAGCCTCAAAGACAGGAACCTGGTTTAGGTTAGAAGAAGAAGGAAGCTCAGGTAATTCTGCTGTCTTGGAGATGGATCATTTGCCACCCATGAACACCACAAGCTGGAAAGGAGGTTTTGGACAGCAGAGCCTTTGTAGGAAGAAAAGGAAATCCAAAAGCTGGCAGCCAAATGGTGTAAATCCAGACTAAAATTAATGGAATATCTGGTGTTTTTTACGAGAAGATAATTGACCATTGGAAAAACTTGCTTAAAGCCTGCAGATTTCTTCTCCTCCTTTTCCCTGGGCCAGCCAGGGTGGATGCAGAGCTCCGAGGGGATTGTTCAGCTCAGGATAAGAGGCTGGAAGCTGTGGTGCACTGAGCATGACATTTCCATTGCACCGAGTTTTCATTAAATAAAAGGCTCTTAAAAATGCAAAATGCTTCAAAAGTATGAGGTTTATTTGGGGTATTATTTGTAATGGTTTAGAATATATCTTCTTTTACGTTATAGTTGCTGCCATTAATGTACTTAACTTGTGCACCACTGTCATTGATAGTTAAGATAAAGTAACAAATTTAAGGGGGTTTTAAAGCTTCTTGCTAGCACTGGGTGAAAAATGTTGTTTTCCTTTCAGATCAAACACCACCAGTGTTTTAATGAAAAAACCAAATCCTCTGATAAAATAGACACTGTTATTGCCCCGTGTAAACAAATACTCAGTTTAAAAAAAGAAATTTCGCAAATCTGACCCCACAACATTTGGGGATTAGCTGTTTTCCAGAGCTCTTTTCCTAATGGGAAAAATTGAAGAGATCTATTTCTTGCCTTTTTTTTTTTTTTGGCTCTTGGAATAAAACCAGATTTTGAAATCCTGGTTTCCTGTGAGCTGGAAACCACTGGCTCGGACCAGGAGTAACGAACAACCCACAGCCTGGGAGGGATTTACTGCCAGGGGAAGGTGCAAGGAGGACAGGGGTGCCGAGGCACCTTTTGGGGTGCCAGTGGGAAAGGGGAGGTCCTGTGTGCTGGGCAGCCACCTCTGTCTCTTCAGTGATGGGATCTGCTCAAGGCTGAACTTCTCTTCCTTTGTTTTTCTTCAGTGGAGTGAAAGTGGGGAAGAAGGTGGGGATGCTTTTGGGGGGGTCTGTGGCAGGATGGTTGGTTTTTCGCTGGGGAGAAGCAGCAGAAGGACTTGGTGACAGCCAGTAACTCTCCATTCCTGTTGTGGGACCATCCCTGGAAGTGTCCAAGGCCAGGTTGGACGGAGCTTGGAGTAACCTGGGCTAGTGGAAGGTGTCCCTACCCATGGCAGGGGGTGGAACTGGATGGTCTTGAAGGTCCCTCCCAACCCCAACCATTCTGTGACTCCATGTGTTTGGGATGGATGCTCTCCAGCATCCCTGCAAGTGCATTTGGCATCCCCAGTGCACGTATTGAAATCAGGAGCAGATTCCCATTCTCCCTGCAGAGGGACAAACATATTCTGTGCGCATCACCTTGGTTTCAGTCCAGGGTCACTGGCTGTGTGCTGCCCTGTGCAGTCTGTCCCACCACACTTCCCTCATGTCCACCCTCCTTGTGCTGAGACTTTTGGGCAGAATTTCTGAACTCCATTTCGTAAACTCTGCAATATTGTCCTATTTTCTTTGGGAATGGTGCAGAAAAATCCCTGTGTTCCAATGAGCGTGTGGCTGCAGGCCTGGAGGAGGGAGAGATACTCAGACTGTGGAAACCACTCCTGGAAGTGTCCAAAATGTGTTCAAAAACCACTGTTGAACACTCCCTGAAAGCGTTAAAAACATTGTGGTGGTTAGAGGCATGGTTTAGTGGGGAAAATGGCAGTGCTGGATTAATGATTGGACTCAGTGATCTTTGGGGGGCTTTTCCAACCTTGATGCCACGATTCTGAGTGTCCAGTGTGGTTCTGATGAGTCACGTTAGCCCAATTATTGGACTACCATAACCTGAGCACCTCTTCTTTTGCCCCTTCTTATGGAGTTTTAAACCAACCTGCAGCTTTCTGGGATGAAAGAAATCCCAGTGCTGGAAGTGTGATGAGCTGTAGAAAGGGCGAGGAGGCTTTGCTGTTGCCTGCGCTGGTCTGTGGTAGCCTCACCTGACCTATTTCAACCCTAATCATCTGGAAAACCAGCTTTAACACTGGTTTAATTTTTCAGTGCTTTAAAATCCTAAAAGTGCTGCTCCTCCACGTGTGCTGCTGCATCTCTGAGGATTCTGCCAGCTGTGCAAAGTGCTGAGGAAAGAATGCCCTGTTTTCCAAAGGGAACTCCCTGCTCAGGCTGCTCCTCCAGTGCGGGAGCAGAGCTGCTCTGGGGTGGGGGTACACAGATTTAGGATTCAGCAGAGGAAGGTCCAGCTGGGCTGAGGGGTTGGAGAGACCCCCATGCACGGCAGGAAACATTTTTGCAGCCCTGGGCTGGCTCCTCTTTGCTTTTTCCCCCCGTTTCCATCTTCAGTCCTTTCCCAACCTGCAATGACTCCATGTTTCACCTTCCTCCTGCAGAGACACTGATGGACTCCACAACAGCAACAGCAGAGCTGGGCTGGACGGTGCATCCTCCATCAGGGGTAAGTCACCAGCACGTCCAGAGCTGCTCTGGGGCCTCCTGTTGAAGTTGCTGCACTTCAGCGTAGGAGGGTTGGCTCAACAAAAGTCAGGCACTGAAGCAGAGTGAGCAGAGTTGCCTTGGCCACTTGAAGTATCTGGTGGGAAGAGGGCAAAAGAAGGTTGACAGTTGAGGTTTCCAGTGGTTTTCTAGGAGGTTGTGCTCCAAAAAAATACCCCAGTGCTGGAGGGATGTAATTCTTACCCCACAGAATCAGGCCACGGGGGTGTTGGAGGACTCGTGGTCTCCGTAAAGCCAGCCTGTGGCCACCTAAAAATCAGAGAGGGGAAGAAACAAAATGCCAAGGCCACCCTCATTTGTCCCCAGTGTCTCACTTGTTGTTCCATTACCTGTCACTTGTAGCAGGATGAGGGCATTGGCCTCAGGGCCTGAAATGACTGTCCAGCATCCCTGGCATCCAATGGAGACTCATCTGCTGACTCAGCAGCAATGTCTCTCTGCTTTACCAGTGCCAGGAGTCCCCTGAGCCACATCTGAAGACCACCCAGCACAGGCTCCTTTAAAGAAGAGCTTGGACAAGGCAGTGCATCAGGTTCTTCCCCCAGAGGGTGGTTGGGCACTGACCAGGCTCCCCAGGGCAGTGTCACAGCCCCAAAGCTGCCAGAGCTCCAGGAGGGTTTGGTCAACACCCTCAGGGACAGGGTGGGATTTCTGAGGTGTGCTGTGCAGGGCCAGCAGTTGGACTGGATGATCCTTGTGGGTCCCTTCCAGCTCAGCCTATTCTGTGTTTCTGTGTTCCCTGGCCCTTCCACTTGTGACGGAAGATCAGAGCGGAGCCACCTCCATGTCCCACGTGAGGCATTGAGATGCTTCACAGCGTCCTGCCCAGCTCTGGCTGTGGTGACCAGCGGCAACCTCAGTGCCCAACACCCAAGACCTGCTCCCTTACACTTGGGTGGCCCAAAATCCAGCCTGGCAAACGCCTGGAGATGCTTCCAGTGCACGGTGGTGGCTCAGGCTTCATCCCGCCCTCCATCTACCCTCCACAGGGGCTGGATGAAGACATTTCTGTGGACCTCACCGGGCTGACAGCAAGCCCTAGACCTGAGCCGACTTGGCAGAATAGAAACAGCCAAGACAAGCCTCTTGTGGAGAGATTAAACCCAGCTCAGAGCTGTGTGCCGAGCCGGGCGATGCCGGCCCCAGGCCCCATCACCACGATAAATCTGGTGCTGCCTGAGCCCCCCCTCCAGCCCGGCCAAGTTTCTCCCCCTCCCCACCCCGAGCGGGCTGATGGGCACACAATGTGGGGGGAGCAGAGGTCAAGTCTTTTTCTCCCCCGGCCCAGCCTTTCTTGTTTGCGGCGTTTCCACATGTAAAGCACGCCCTGCTCCCGCTCCCCCAGCCCCGCAGTAATGAGGCCTGGGCCTGCTGGAGGCCGTCTCCCCCTGTTATTGTGCTGCTGCCTCCTTTTGAGCTCCCGGCATGTTAATTAGAGAGCGAAGAGAAAGGGAGAGGCTTCTAATTAAGCGCAGGCCTGGCGCGCAGGGGTGACTTTCTCTCCCAGCTGGGAAGAGGGAGGTTGGGAGCCCCCCCCGGGATATGCAAGGAGGATGCTGGGGGTGCTCCCAGGTCCTCCACTGGGATGGAGAAGTCCAGTGTGGTCCCCCCCTCCAGGCAGGACCCTTGATTGGGTGTGGGGCATGTCAGAGCTGGCGATGCTGTGGTGCCTTCACGGCCTCGTGTCCACGGGCAGGACGAGGCAGGGGGTCCCACCCATGGGTGACCGGCCGGGTTGGGTGCAGCCAGCAGTGCCTGGAAGAGAGAAGCTGTTGTATACTCCTCTTTGGGGATTATTAGAGACCCAAAAGCCCAAACTGTTGCTTTTTTTCCTGTGCCACCCATAGGTGCCCCCAGGCCCTGTCTCCGCTGTCTCCTGTTCATCCCAAGCTGTGGAGACCCTCATTCCATGTCCTGCCTGACCAAGGATGAGCTCTCTGGCTCATGTCCTGACCTTCCCTGGGGGCTGGGCAGGTGTGGGTGGGGATGGAGCAGCACTGGGGGTCCCTGGGTCTTGGTGGCTGACAAGGTAGGTGTCAGGAGAGGCCCAGGTGAGGGAGAGCCACATCAGAGACAGGGCAGGGGAAGGAATTGCTTCCCTGTGCCTTGTCCTTGATTCCCTTGCTCCCCTCCCAACCTGTGCCCTAAAAAATGGGGAGATCCTGCAATTTTTCCACCAGCACACCGAATTTATTTCTGGAAAACAAAGCAAATGCTTCTGCTGTATTTTGCGAGCGTGCTCTTCTCCTCCCCCAGCCATGGCAGCAGATTTGCAGCCACTGCCAATCTGAAGTGGTTGGAGCTGTTGGGGATCTTTCCTGACAGCCTTCTGTTGGGCTGTTAGCCTTGATGTACGAGGAGCAATCTGTCTCCCATCTCCTGAGCCTCCCTCCCCAGTCCTGGGTGCCCTCGTGAGGCCCTTTGCAACCCGAGGGGCTGGGCATGCTCTGCTCCTGCAGGATTTTCCCTGTGGACTCGGTGCTGGCATTGGTGCTGGGTCAGGGCTGTGCTGCTGCCCTGCCCTGGGTGCTGTGATAGGATGTGCAGGGTTGTGGTCAGGATGTTACAGCACGGCAAACAGCTCAGCTTCCACTTGAGCAGGTTTTATGAACAAGTTCAGGGGGAGCTGTTCCAGCTGGCCAGCGCTGTGTGACCCTGGTCCCTACTGCACAGGGGTGCCCTGGGTGGGGAGGGACTGCAGGGAGATGCTCCACACTCCAGCAGGGTCTAGACTCCGGGAGATGCTCTGTGAGCCAAGGGTTCTCCTCCCTCAGGGACTCTTCCCTGTTGCTGCTCAATGCAGAGGAGCAGGGGCCTGTCACAGGCTGCAGCTCGTGCTCTGCATCCCTCACCCTGGAGTATCCCCATCCTGCAGAGAATGAAGCACTCGAGGATTTGAGAAAAAA
>JAWWES010000055.1:436000-455984 GCA_035583135.1 Lophotriccus pileatus
GCAGTGTCACAGCCCCGAGGCTGCCAGAGCTCCAGGAGGGTTTGGACAACGCTCTGAGGGACAGGGTGGGATTGTTGTGGCTGTGCAGGGTCAAGAGTGGGACACACTGATCCTTGTGGGTCCTTTCCAGCTCAGGAAATGATCCTATGCTTCTATGAGCTCTACAGAGCCTCCTTCAGAGCTGGCAGAGTCAGTCAGCTGGGGGGAGTGGGCTGAGCTTCCCATGGGGAAATCTGTCAGCTCCGAGCTGTCTTGCTGAGAAGGATGCTGCTGTCATGCCACGGCTCGTAGGCATGTCTACATCCCATAGATCCAGTTTAGGACAGCTGGAGCTGGGACCTGCAGACATTGACCCTTAAAAGGGGCAGGGATGGGGGCTCCAGAGGGATCCACCCAGCATCTCCCTTTCTGGGAATGCAGTGGGGTCGGCTATGGTCCATTCAGGCCGCTGAGAAAGGCACTGGCCACTGGCCTCTGCAGCTGGCCAGGAGGTTTTACGGCTCCTGGGGAAGTGGGTCCTGTTTGCTACAGCTGTAACCACAGTGGCACTGGTGGGAATCCACCTGCTCGAGGCATCGTGTTCCTTTGCCAGAGGCTGAGCCGTGCGGGCAGAGTCCCTGCTAAAGCCATTCCTGCTGTCGAGGAGACCCTGCTGTCCCTGTCACCAGCAGAGAGGCTTGACCCTAAATCCAAGCATGGAGCACAGTGCTGGTGGCAGCCAGATGGCCCCAAGCTCTGCTGAGGGCTCAGGCCTCGTTGTCCCCACAGCGCAGAGCCCGCCTTGGGTGCGGTGTGGGTCAAACCCCGCCAGGCTGGGGTGTGATGCTGGGCACTGTGGGATGGGCACAGAGTGGGGCAGCTGGTGCTGGCAGAGCCTGCTTGGCACACAGTGGGGTTGGGAAGAGGTGAGGAGGGTGGGGAACATCCGTTCAGTGCAGCTCTCTGACTTTGTGTGTCGTGCCCGCAGTGGGAAGAGGTGAGTGGATACGACGAGAACATGAACACGATCCGCACCTACCAGGTGTGCAACGTCTTCGAATCCTCCCAGAACAACTGGCTCCGGACCAAGTACATCTGGAGGCGAGGAGCACACCGCATCCACGTGGAGATGAAATTCTCCGTCCGGGACTGCAGCAGCATCCCAAATGTCCCAGGCTCCTGTAAGGAGACTTTTAACCTCTACTATTTCGAGTCAGACTTCGACACGGCCACCAAGACTTTTCCTAACTGGATGGAGAATCCTTGGATGAAGGTGGATACAATTGCCGCTGACGAGAGCTTCTCGCAGGTGGACCTGGGCGGACGGGTGATGAAGATCAACACCGAGGTGCGCAGTTTCGGGCCCGTCTCCAAGAACGGTTTCTACCTGGCCTTCCAGGACTACGGGGGCTGCATGTCCCTGATCGCCGTGCGCGTCTTCTACCGCAAGTGCCCCCGCGTCATCCAGAACGGGGCCGTCTTCCAGGAGACCCTGTCGGGGGCGGAGAGCACGTCGCTGGTGGCGGCGCGGGGGACGTGCATCTCCAACGCCGAGGAGGTGGACGTGCCCATCAAGCTCTACTGCAACGGGGACGGCGAGTGGCTGGTGCCCATCGGGCGCTGCATGTGCCGGCCGGGATACGAGTCGGTGGAGAACGGGACCGTCTGCAGAGGTAACTGCACTCGCCTCCGTGCCCGGGGGCGGCAGGTTGGGATTTGCTCCCGGGATCTGCGCGAACCGGCCGGGAGTGACCTCCTCGGGCAGGGGTGCAAGAGGAGTATGTGGGGAGGCTGTTCCTGCCCTGGGCTCATCCATCCATTGCAGAGGCTCTACCTGATCTCTGGGTCCCCAGGGCCACCGTTCCCACCCATCCATGCTCTTGGATGGGACACGTGTGTGTAGCTGTGGTGTGTGTCACCAATTGGCTGTTGCCTCCCAAGATACTGGGGCTGTTTTCTCATTGGTTTGTGCCCTTGGCATGGGCTGAATTGCTTCTGGGATGAGGGCAGTGGGAGTGCAGGCTCCCAAAGGGGGTACAGTGGGAGTTTTTCTACAGCGTTTTCCTGGTGAGGTGCAAATGGCCCAGGGTGGAACATGTGCTGATCAGCTGACCCCTGGGCTCCTCAACAGCTGGAGGTTTCCTGCCCCTGTAGATGTTCTGCCTCCCTGCCCCTGCAGATGTTCTCCTGTTTTGTAGATGTTCACCTACCCCTATAGATGTTCTCCTGCCCTATAGTTCTCCTGCCCGTGTAGGTGTTCAAAGCAGGCTCCACGAGTGTCTGCTGAGCTCAGCTGAGCGCCCTGGAGCCAGTGTCGTCCAGGCAAGTGAGAGGCTCTGCACCACCCTCCCTCTGTGCCCCTCCCCAGTCACACTTGGGAAAGTTGGGAAAGGAACTACTGGGGTTGTTGGGAGAGAGATGGGGACCCAAGAGCTGTGTGATGGGCACCTGCAGCTGTACCACGCATGGAACAAACCACTGTGTTTGGCACACGGGATCTTCTCCCCCCCTGTCCTGGCTGAACATCCAAATCCCATTGAAGTTCCAACAGTATCAGCACACTCCAAGCAGAGTTTTTGAGATCATATATAGATCATATTATAGATATGTTGGTGAGCACTGCAAAGCCAGGGGAGGAGCTGTGTCTCCTCTCTTCTGGCTGTGAAGGGATCATCAGGTAGCACCAAGTAAGGGGAAGGTGAAAGATGCACAGGCTGGAGAGGGAGATGGAGAGTCTGGCCATGCTTGGTAGGGACTGCAGGCTGTATGGTCCCCTTGGAGAGGGCTCCATGTCTGCTGCTGGTGGATGGGCTGCTCGCGTGCCAAAAGTTTAGGTCCTGGTGTGCTCTGGGGGTCATTTAATATCCATGATTTTGGCTGCTTCTCACTTGGCCACTGAACATCTCTTCCCACCAAGCTCGGGAGATCAAGTGTCTTCCAGCCTTAGCAGGGATGGGGATAGAGACAGCAAGGAAGTACTGCTGGAAACTGAGCCTGGCTAATCCCTGCCTCGAAGGGTAGACGGGGGTTTCACAACTCCCAAACAAAGCATCCATAGCAACACCAGAAAGCCCCAGTGATTCATGGCAACTTTTCCATCTCAGCCTGTTTTTTTTTCCAGAGCAGACCCAGCCCCTGTGCAGTGCTTTGCTCTGATGCAACTGGGCTTTCCTGGGGGCTCCCTGGTCCCACTGCCAGCCCGGCCAAGGGACAGTCCCTTTGTGTGCAGACCCCTCCTGGAGAGCGCTGTGCCCGCAGGGCTGGAGGGGAGGCAGGAGCGGGGGCCAAGGTGGAGGGAGCAAGCAGGAGGGAGAGGCTGGGCCCTCTTTGTCTGTGCAGCAGCAGCAGCAGCAGCAGCAGCAGCAGCAGGATTTTGGGAGGTCCAGTACCTCAGCAGCTGTTTCTCCAGCCGGTGCTGGCGCTCGCCAGCCCCGCTCTCCCCGCCCTCATTAATCACGCAGTGGCCGCAGCCCGACGGCTCCGTGGGGCAGCTGGCTCCAGGGCTGCCTTCCCCTTCCCCTTTCCTATCCCTTCCCCTTTCCCATCCCTTTCCTCTTTCCCTTCCCCTTTCCATCTTTCCCTTCCCCTTCCTTCCCCTTCCCATGTGGGGCTGGATCAGGGCTGGATGGGATCCCAGGATTGTGCCAGACTGGGACACCCCCTCCATTTCCCCCCAGTATCCCCAGAATCAGAACAGGGACTGGGACAGCCACGAGTTGGCAGGACAGTCAGGACATCCCCATCCACTCCCAGCCCTCCCAGTGAGCCCCACGAAGGCCTGGGGAAGGTGCTGGTGGCCCCAGCTCGGCTCAGGAAGGACCAGCGGGATCCAGCCCTGCCTCCTGCCCACCTCCCACCCAGGCCCTGGCCCTGGTCCCTGCGGAGGCAGCGTCGGAGCCGCCTGGCTCGGGGAACTCACTCCTACATGTGGCTGGCAGGTTTGCTCGTGTTTCCAGGGGTGGGAGGGAATCTGGGCCCCTTTCCAGAAGCAAAACAAAAGCAAATCCAAGCTGGCTTTTGGGGTGAAGTGTTCTCACATGGCTCGGGTGCCCCAACAGGACATAGCAGGGAGTGTGGGGGGACACGGTCCTGCCCGTCCAAGGGGTCCAGGTGGAGAAGGGCATCCCGAGGAATGGCCAGCAGCTGGAAGGAGCTGCTCATTTTCCCCTCTGGGTTTCTCAGCCGGCTGACAGCGCCGGCCTGCTCGCAGCCCTGCACTTCGGGGATATTTATGGAGGAAGTTCATGCATCTAACAGCTTAAGCTCCTCTAAGCTCGCAGCCCCAGCACAAAAGGATTTGGGGGCAGTTAACAATTCTGTGTGGTTAAGAGATTTTCATTTTGCCGGGGCCTCGCTCGCCCGTCCCGCAGGGCCCTGCGCGGGCCTGGCTGCCCATTCCCCTCCGCTTCCCTCCGCTTCCCCGCTCCTGGGCTGCGCCTCCCCCAGCCCTGTCCTCCCCACTTCACCTTCTGCTCCCTGCCTGCGTCTTTTCTCTCCATCTCCCTGTTCTTTGTCTGCGCCTCCCCCCCTCTCCCCCCTCCCCGTCCCTCCCATGCAGCATATTAAGCGCATTTCTCCCCGTGCCTCTCGTATCCATTGGCTCCGCTCAGCCACGGCGGAGGCAGAGCCATTGTGCTGCTGCTGCTCTCTCTGGCCTGGCTGGACGGTGCCTGCACGGGCTCTGCCTGCTCAGGGATCACTGCTGGTCCCAGCAATTCAGCCCTCCATCCTTCTCCAGCCCCTCTCCATCTCTGATCCCGGAATTCCCTCTTTGTTGCGCCCGTACAGCGCCAACATGGGGTGACGTCTCTGGCCTTGCTGGGGTGACAAGGGGTGGTTTTGCCCTGCAGAAGCTGCTGGTGACACTCTCTGGCTATCAGAGACATGTGGTGTCAGCCCTTTGCGGTCACAAGCATTTCTGAGGAGGAGAGGAGCTGGTGACCTGATGGGAAGAGGAGAAACCTGGTCAGATTCAGGCTGCCAGCTGTTTTCTCCTTGCCTCTCTTCTCTGCTCTTTGCCTCTCTATTTCGGTCTTGTGAGACCTCCCTCCTCCAGTGCTGCCTCCAGCTCTGGGGTCCCCAACACCAGAATGACGTGGACCTATTGGAATGAGTCCAGAGGAGGCCATGGAGACGCTCCAAGGGCTGCAGCCCCTCTGCTCTGGAGCCAGGCTGGGAGAGCTGGAGGGGTTCACCTGGAGAAGAGAAGGCTCCAGGGAGACCTGAGAGCACCTTCCACTGCCTTCTTCCCTGTGAGGGTGGGGAGGCCCTGCCACAGGTTGCCCAGAGAAGCTGTGGCTGCCCCACCTGGAATTGTTCAGGGCCAGGTTGGATGGAGCTGTGTGGTCTAGTGGAAGGCGTCCCTGCCCATGGCAGGGGGATGTTGGAACAAGATGAGCTTTAAGGTCCCTCCCAACCCAGACCATTCAGGGATTCTGTGATCCTCCAGCCCAAGGTGGAGAGGGGGCCTCCTTCCCTGCCTGTGCTTTATGTTATTTTGCTGTCCAGGGCAGCAGATTGGCCCCCATCCTGCCATGTGTGGAGGATGCAGAGGCAGATCGTGCTGTGCGTGTACACGAGGACCCAGAGCCGTCCCTCCTTCCCAGACGGGTGGGAAGCAGCCAGGGCCTTTCCCAGACAAGCTGTGCTTGGGATTCAGAGGAGGCCAAAGTATGTGCTAAGGGCTTGGAGCGTCATACAGCTTCCCAAGGTGCCGGAGAAGGGCATGTCCGAGCAGGACGTGATGTTTTGATGATAAGAGGCTATTTATGGCGCTCTGCCTGTTTCGGGTCTGGGCCTCCACTGATAGTGCTGGACCCAGCCAATAAATTGTGAGGCTCTAGGGATACTCAAGTTCTTCCAGGAAGCATTCCTGGTTGAACTGGAGCAGATGCAGCCAACAGTGCTGGAAATGTTTCCAGAGATGGAGAACTGCCCATTAAACGCTTCCAGCGGATCGCTCCTGCTGTGCCGAGCGCTGGGAGCTTTGTCCATCGCCACACCTCTGTGGTCTCTGGGCCTGTTTATGGGTAATCCTTGGCCTCCACTCCTCTGGTAAGGTTCTCAGCCAGCTTTTTTGGCGCTTCCCAGCCCTTGGCGCTTGCTTCAGCCTTTCCCTTGGCAGATCCAGCTCCCCACGCACAGGATGCTCGTGGTGATCAGCTGCGTGCCAGAGGGGAGGCTGAGATTCCCTCTTCCTACACCCCCCCCTTTGCTTAACCATTTTAGCAGTGGCATTTCTCTGGGTGCTTTTGAAGGATCCTTGTCCTTCCTTGTGGGACTGGGAAGACTGGGGCTGTGGCATCCTTGTCCCTGGAGGTGTGATTTGACACGTGTTTGTACCAAAATGCACATTCCCAGCTTGCACCCAGGTGTCGGGGGGGTGGCTGTATCAAGAGCCCATCATCCTCAGTGTTTACCACACTACAACTTCCATGTCATCAGCTAACGTTATTGGGAATGTTTTGGGCCCTCTCCTGGGTCATTGATAAAAATGTTAAACAGCCCAGAGGCACAAACCAAATTTGTTGGCTCTAGTGGAAACAGACCCGCTCGCTGCACGTTCCCTGCTCAGATCTCAGGCCCTGCAGTGTCAGCCAAGTTTTAATGCATCAAGGATGTCCCACGGTGTCGGTGGACCCACTGATGTTGGAATCAAAATATCATGTTAAGTTAGCAAGGGGAATGCTCTGCAGAGGTTTGGGTGTGTGGCATTAACAGCGTTACCCCCTCCCCCCAGCTGATCCTGTAATTGCATCAAAAACCCCTACAAGGCTAATTTGCCTTAATCTGTTTTCCCTAAATGCAAGGAGGCTGGCACTGCTATCCCTACCTTCCTTTAATCCTTCCCTGATCCAGTCCTGGGTCTGGCACAGCCTTATTTGACTGGTACTGACGTTGCAGTCCTAAAATAGCCACAACTGCCTCATTTAGCAAACAGCTTTTTCCTAAATCTCCAAAACCTGTTGCCTTTCACCGTGCGTGGAAAACAAACATTAAGTGTCCCCCCTGGTCCATCAGCCCCCTTTTAAACCCCCTCAGGAAGGTACTGCCCTGACAGACTGATTTAGCAATGTTTAACTTTAGTAGCTGCTATTTAACATCTTGAGTTACTGCTGGAATGGAAAGTATTCCACCATCATCCTCGAAGATGATTACATCACCTGGCTGCTTCCCAAGTACAAAACAGGAATTTGTCTGCCTTTTCTACAGGCTTGTTGACAATTTGAATGCTCCCAGCCGGCCGGGGCTCCGTGGCATTGTTGGATACTGCTTTTGGGGCTTCTCCCTCTCCTCCCTCTCCGTCTGGGAAGCAAGAATACAGCGTCTTTCTTTCCAGGGCTTTGATTCTTCTCGCTGACCTCTCCATGTTGTGAATCCAATTAGGGCAGTGGTGGGGACTGCAGCTGCTCTGGGAGCCGCTCCACGCCTGCTTGGTGCTCCCTGGGGTGGGAGGAGATGCCAGCCTGTCCTCTGCACATTCCTGTGGGAGTTTGGGTTTTGGGAAGGTTGGAGTGGGACCAGGGGGAGCCTGGCAGAGCAAGGGGGTGTCAGATGGGGGGCTGAGGGATTGATTTACTGTGGGTGTGAAGCCCCAAGGGGTGCTGACCTCGCAGGGAGGTCACAGGAATGGGGCAAGATGTGCTGCTGGAGGAGGGAGATGGACCACTTACCTTGGAGCAGGAAATGCAGCTTCTGAGGGACTAGATCTTGGGAAACAAAGGAAATGAGAATCACTTTCTGATTTTGCTTCCAAGACAAGGGATGGGCTGAGACCTTCAATGAATTATTTTCTCCACGGAGAAAGAGAGGAGATGAGGCTTTCCAGGACGTGAGAGTGGATTTTAAGCAGCAGGAGTGTTGCAGAGCACTTCCAACTCTGTTGGGGTGGTGTATTAAAGACCCCAGCGGGGATAGAGCAGCCCATGGAAGCTGAAGAGAAGCATATTCTCATTTATCAGTGGGGACAGGTCATGAGTACCTTGGGCTGGAGGAAGGGGTGGAGATCTCAGCTCCAGCAAAACCCAGTAGTGGTTTCCTGATGGAAATGGTGGCCATTCCCAGGATTTCTCAGGGAAACACGGTGCACTTCTGCATCGCCCCTGTCCTGCTCAGCTGCTGCCTCCCAGCCCCTTTGCACCAGCCCCTCCATCTCTGCGCTCAGATTCAGAATGGTTTGGGTTGGGAGGCACCTTAAAGATCATGTGGTCGATGGTCTCTGCCCCCTTCCCACTCTGGGATTGGCTGCTCCCCCCATCCTTACTCCCACTGTGTTGGGATCAGGGAGAAGCTGGGAGGAGCTGTTGAGAGCAGCCCTGGAGGGTGGTGTCCCCTCGAACCCCCGGGGGCGCGGGGACGTGCTGTGACACGGGTGCTTCCACGGAGCTGACGTGTGTACCCAGGAGAAAATCTCCCCCTGACTTATTTTTTACAGATGAAACAGCGTTTTTTTGGATCAAACACCACATTCCTGGTCCTGCTACACCCATGTGAGCAGGGAATGAGGGGCTCTGGCAGCATCCCGTGCCGACGCCAGCGGGAGAGAGGCATTTATTCCTCTCTCTCCTTCCTTGGCCTCCCTTTCCCCCCCTTCTCCCCCTTTTTTTTTTTCTGAGAAAAGTGGTAAACATTAATAGGAACTGGAATGAATGGCTGGGATTCAGGCCCAGGATTCCAGGATTTTAACTCATTATTGCCATAAAATGAAGGGAATGTGTTTTTTGCCATTAGGGTTTTTTTTTTTCCTTTGATTCAGAGAGCTCAGAGATCTTGTGGGGGGGGAAGGAGTATTTTTCCTTGAATTCCTCACAGTACTGAATTTTTATGGGAATATTCTTTGCCATATGTAACTTGAGAAAAATGGGAGGAAAAAGGTGCTTTTGAGGGTTTTTTCCTTTTTCATGTGAGATTTTTGACCAAGTTGGGCCAAAGCCAAGATGATTGTTTTGAACATTTAACTTTGGGAAATACCCTGAGATGTTCTCTGCACAGATTTAAGGTTTTTCTGATGTCAGATGAGTCAGATGTGCTTGGTAAGAGCACAGTTCTTTTATTTTAGCCACACAAGGTAAAAATCTTACAGAAAATTTAATCTAGAAGCCATAATTAGCTTAATTAGCTCCAGGGAAACTCGTTATTGTTCCCCATATGCCTTAGAAACATAATATATCACTGGGAAGTGTACAGAAAAGTCCCCATAAAGGTTAGGAAGTGGAATCAAAGTGTTCCTTGCTCACACAATGGCTCTGTTTACACAGACCAAACATCAAACGAGGATAAATCAGGTTTGGCCAAGCAAAAACCCCACAATATTGGCACATTTGAAGCAGGCCCTTAAGTTTGGTGACACTGATCTGTGACACCCAGTCGTGGTTTGGGTGAGTGTTGGAGCTCAAACAGCATGAGGAAGGACTTGGGTGAAGAATGAGGAGCAGAAGCAGGTGAGAGGGTGGTGAGGATTACAGGTTCATGGAGTCATAGAATCTCCTGAGCTGGAAGGGACCAAAACAGTCCGACCAGAGCTGTTCCTGAGCAGGGTGTCTGCATCCTCCTGGGATGTGGGCTGGTCCCCCCTGCACTGGCCTGAAGTGCCCACGTGGGACAGGTGGGTTACAGGACATTGTTGGGCACCAGAGTCTTACCTGGAAATTTCTGAGGTGCTGTTCTCTCTCTTGAGACATTTCAGTGACGTCTGCCCCTTTCCCTCCCTTCCCTTTTACTTTATCCCTCCTGTTTCATGGACTGGTGACAATTCTTCAGTGTCCATCCACGTTCCTGTCACCATGATCCCAGAGCATTATTTTGGCAGATAACTTCCCTGTTCATCCCCACCTGGATGGTTTGGGATCCTACAGAACCACCTCTGGCTCTCGGGGATCTGTGACGGGGAAGGAGGAGGTGACTCCTTGGGCTGCCCAGGCAGAGGATGCTGGAGCTGCTCCCTCACGCCAGCCATCATCCAGAGCACTCCTGGTGCTGGAGGCAGGAAGCTTAGGAGGGTTTATCCCAGTGGGAATACTCCTGCTGCAGGCCTTTCCTTGCAGCACAGCGAGCAAAATGAATTTTGAGCCTTTTCAGAGCATCCGTGTTTTCCATGATTCCACCCAGCCTCGTTAATAAAACAGGACGAGGAAAAGCGGGGAAAACAGGATTAGGAGAAACATTTGGGGAATGACTCACACCCAGAGAAGCTTCTCGTTCACGTTTCCCCACAGTGCACCCCAGTGATGGATTTAGAGCTGCCTTTATTTGCCATCTCGGTGCTGTTTGCAGGCCCAGGACGGGTGGCGAGCGCTGCCTGTGCTGTCATCCCATCCCCTTCCCAGGTCCCATCACCTGCATCGGCTCCCACACTGATCCAAGCAGAAATGGGGGTGTTCTGCTTTCAGTTTCCACCCTGGGAGTCAACCTGTGATACTGACTGAAGAATAGGAGACGAGGAAGATGTTGTAGGAAAAATAGTCTTCAGGTTTTCTCCAGCTTGGTTTTCCAGCTGGGCAAATCCTAATCTTAGGACCTTGCTGGAGCATGTCCAGAGACAGGAATGGAGCTGGGGAAGGGTCTGGAGGACAAGGAACAACTGAAGGAGCTGGGGGGTGCTCAGCCTGGAGGAAAGGAGGCTCAGGGGGACCTTCTCACTCTCTCCAACTCCCTGACAGGAGGCTGGAGCCAGGTGGGGGTCGTGCTCTGCCTCCAGGACAAGAGGAAACAGCCTCAGGTTGTGCCAGGGGAGGTTCAGGTTGGATATTAGGGAAAATTCCTTTCCATGGAAAGGGTGGTCAGGCATTGCAACAGGCAGTGGTGGAGTCCCCATCCCTAGAAGTGTTCAGAAAAGGTCTCGATGTGGCACTTGGGGACAGGGGTTAGTGGTGGGGTTCAACCCAGCGGTGCTGGGTTAGTGATTGGACTTGATGATCTTAACAGGGCTTTTCCAGCCTTTAGTGATTCCATAAAAGGGAAAGGCAGGATGCACTGCTCACCCTCAGTGACTGCTTATAGCTGTGTTCCTGTTTTCCAAAGGGGATTATGAAGCCAGGAGAGGAACTCCAGCACGGCCAGTGCTCACTGTCATTGTCACCACGGTACGACTAATTCGCAAACAGGGTGACAAATCTGAGCGTGTGTATCTTCAGGAAACCCTATAATTAGAACTGGTCTTTTATTTCTTTTTTTTTCTTTTCTGGAAAGTTTTTGCTGTCTGGCACAGATGGAAGTGATCCCAGTTTGTTTTTGTTTCTCTTGAATTAGAGCGCGGCTGCTCTTTCCAGGATTTCCCAGGCAAAAATAGGCACATGGGGACCTGCCCAACGTGCACAGCGGGTTCCCTGGGGAAGGATTTTGGGCGTATTTGGTTCTCTGCACCTTTGCAGGGGCCACAGTGGGGATTTAGCCTCGTTCAGGGGCTGGTTTTCCGTCACTTCCAGCTGCAAGGCAGATATGGGAGTGGGTGGGAGTGTGGGAGGAGGGGGCGCACGTGGGAAACCAGATGGAGCATTATGTGCAAAGCTGAGTTGAGAGTTCAGACTGGACCCAGGTGCTGGTTTGCAGCTTAGTCCTGCCTAAAGAAGAACCCAGACTGGTTTGGGTTGAAAGGACCTTAAAGCTCATCCAATGCCACGGGCAGGGACACCTTCCACAATTCCAGGCTGCTCCAAGCCCCGTTCAACCTGGCCTTGGACACTTCCAGGGATCTGGGGGCAGCCACAGCTTCTCTGGGCAAACAAGTAAGGGAGGGAATGTGACATGTTTCTCTGGCAGCAGAATTCCTCCCTCGACCCTGGGCTGCAACCCCAGGGCTCAGAAAGGCTCGGGGGGAGCCCAGCAGGGCGTTTCCAAGCCAGGGGTGGGGGGAGCAGGACAGGGGGGACAGCCCGGAGGTGATGGTGAGACTGGGGGGTGTCCCCCGTGATGGGGTTTCCATGGAAACCAGAGCAGTGGTTCCCTGCATGCTGATGTGCTGGAAGGCCAAAAGCAAAAGGGAGGGAGGGAAGCAGTGTCAGGTGGGCGATAGGTCCTCCCTGAGGAGCCTCAGCCCTGAAGGATGGAGGAGAGGAGGGAAAGGAGCTTTGGTACCCTGAGCTTCAGGGAGACATTGTCACCTCCCTGTGTGGCTGGGAGTGAGCCCTGGAGAGGGCTTTGGGGGGAGCAGGATTCACGTGTGTGGGTGTCCTGCTGCAGGCAGGGCTGCAGAGCCCAGCACGAGCTTACAGGGATGCAGCACCTCGACAGAACTCCACACCAGCCCAGGTAGCTCGCTAGCAAGCAGGATTAATTAATTAGCCCCGGGGGAACTGCAGCAGCAGTGCTCTTGGCGTTTGGTCCGTGGCCTCTGGCCCTGAGCATCACCTTTGTGAGCTCCATGAGCGGGGTGATGAGGGCAGGTCGGGACTAGGGTGAGACACCAGCAGGGCTGAGGTGACACCTTGTACACAGGAGGTCCAGCAGGAGGGTGGGACACCTCAGGCATCTGCTGGGTCCCACACAGGCCCACATCTGGCCCACATCTGGCACAACGAGGTTTGTAGGGGCCCCAGGTATTTCATCCTGCTGCGAACTGGCTGCCTGCATCCTTCTGGGAGTGCAGGTATGCCGGTCTCTCGTGCCCTGTGGGTGTGTGGCACTGCCCTGGCACCGCTGTGCCTGCATCCAGGGCCGGTGTCCCCCAGGTCCCCGCTGTCACCCTCCGCCTTTGAACCCCCCGGGGGCCGAGTGGCGGCTGTGACGGGCACCGAGCGCTGGGGCTGCTGGCAGGCTGGAAATGTCTTTTGTCAAAGCTTGAGATGCCTCCAACCTCCTTTAATTAAAGACAATTACTGCTTTCAGCCCCTCTTCACAGCTCAGCTGGGTTGTTTGCAAACACACAGCTGCGGGAGGCTTTGTGCCCCTTGCCGAGTCCCGCTTCCCTGGAGACGCACAGAGCTTTCTTTATGAGCAGCACTAGGCTGGTGAGCAGCTGAGGAAGAGGAGGGGGCGTCCCGGGGTGCTTCGAGGTGCAGGCTGGAGCAGCCCTGCCTGCTCCTGTCCAGCTTTTCCTGCCCAACCTTCTTCTGCCTGGTCAAGAGAGAAGAGCGGCTTTTGCTGGAGGCGCGGACAGTGTGGATGTGGAGGCGTTTGGGCTGCAGGGAAGGTGCCTCTTGCCCCAGGACTGAGCAGACCCAGGAGTTCTGGATATGTCCTTTTCAATAACCCTCTGCTGCCTGAGCCATAACTCTGCATGCTCGTGGGAGAGGCTCATTTTCCTCACCGGGCAGCCCAAATGGGGGCTTCCTCCCCCAAACCTCTCTCGGAGGAGAACAGCCCTGGAACCTCCTGTAACCAATCACCCCCCCCTCTCTGCGCTTGAATAACTCGGAGGCAGCCAAACGGAGCTTAACCAAACTTTCCAAAACAGTGGGGGCTGGCAGGAGAACAGGCAACAATCCTCTGGGATGCTGTTTCCAAAAATACGAGCCCCCGGCGCGTGAAGCCGTCCCGGAGCCCCGGCTCTCGTGCGGATCCAGCCCCGCCAAGGCCGTGGCTTCTCCCTTTCCAGGTGCTAATGGTGTCCTCGGGGAGGGGTCGGGCAGGGAGAGGTGAGGGGGGAGGCCCCTGCCTGCCTTGGAAGCGTTTGCTTGTTAAATCTGAGCGGTAAGTGCTCAGCCTTGGAGGCTCCGGGGAGCCGAGATCCTTTTTGAGCCTCTAACAGCCTGACACTGCTCTGTCTTCTCAAATTCATTTTGCAGCTCCGATTCCCCGGCGAGCATTAATCACTGGGCTGAGCATGAAGGGAAACATACCCCTCAAATGGGAAGCCCAGAAGCTCTTTCCCCTCAAGCAGCCTCTCTGTGGACATCTTTGATCTGTTTTGGGAGGGTTTCTTGTTCCGCAGAAGGCTCTTGGAGGCCATCAGAGGAGTTGGAGTGGCCTCCTAGTACGGGTTTAATGCCTGTGCAGGCACCGTGCTGTGGGTGGGCAGGGTCAGACATGGCAAGGGCAAAGAGCAGGGCTCCAGAGCCCCTGCTCCTGCTGCAGTCACCTCTGTGGGATGCTGAGGGGACAGGGGCACAGCCCAAGGACAAATCATGGGATGCTGGGGTTCTGGGAACACAGTCCATGGTCCAGGGTGTGATATCATGGGATACTGGGGTTCTGGGAACACAGTCCGTGGTCCAGGGTGTGACATCCACAGTGCTGTGGGTCCTGCTGCTCTCACAGGAACATGGTGACTGTCCTTAGCCCTGTGGTACCTGTGTTTGGCAGCCCCTCCAGCTTCAGTTCCAGGTATTGGCACTGCTGACCTGGCTCACCAGGAGGAATGTGTTTGGGGCTGGAGCATGGACATCCCCCTCCTGCCCCCTGGAAACTGTCAGCTGAAGCTCCTGGTAACTGCAGGTCCCATGGAGACCCAGAAACACATCTAGGAGGTGTCCAAGACAGAGATTCCTGTGTGTTTGGGCAAGATGGTGCATGTGAAGGAAAAAGATGACCTTCTCAGAAACACCCTGGTGTCTGTTGGTCTGCAGAGCTCTGTACTGGCCAGATAGTAGGGAAGAAAGTGGTGGATAGAGCAGCATTTCCTTCTGCCTCCTGCCGTGCTGTTCCTGTTTCCAGTGCCCACAGTACCTGGTGGCAGCACTTTAATTATGCACCATGTTAAAAAAGATGTCCTTGCACACTGTAAGAAATTTCAGGCAGTCTATTCCCATTCACGTCTCCCATATTCCTGATGGCTTTATATCCCTCCCTGAGTGGCCTCTTTTCACGTGGAAGACTCTGAGTTGATTGACTCTCCATATGGAAGCTGCTCTGTGTCCCTGATCATTTTTATCAGTTCCCTCATGCCCTTGTCTAGGGCTGACCACCACTGCCAGTACAGCTCGAGCCGTGGCTCCATGGATGGCTTAATGACATTCCTGCTCTTCACTGGGCTCCTTTCTTCATAATTCCTTACATTTTCTCATTTTTTTTGATGATGGATGAGCTTTGAACTGATGTTTTCAGAGCATTATCTCTAGTGCTGCCGAGATCCCCTCCCTGCATGTTAATAGCTAATTTAGTGCCATCATTGTGTTTGTATAATTAGGGCTCTTCTCCCCCAAGTGCATTAGTTTCCTTTTGTCACCACTGCATTTCATTTGCCAGTGAGTTCAGCCCTGGCAAACCCCTGCTGGTCTTGGGGACATCAGGAGGCTGAGCCGTGTCACTTGTCACCCCCTGCCCCAGCCTGCAGTGGGTGCTCAGGGCAGCTCCTCGTTTCAGCTTTCAACACCCTCAGCATCCGCCAGAAACTGGGATGAATCCGAATTTTGGGATGTCACTCACGCTTGGTGCTCGCCCTCGGTGGGTCTGAGCTCTGGATGCCAATAGGGAATGTGTTGAGTCCCTGGGATTTTCAGGCTGGATGGAGTTCTGTGGATGTGTCGAGCTCTGTTCCAGGTCTCAGAGAGGCTGAGGATCCCCATCCCAGGGAATTCCAGGGCTTGGCTGCAGGCAGCTGCCCTGATTTAGGGCATTAACCCTTCTGTGAGCTGGAGAGTGTCCTGGAGACCTCAAAGGTCCCTTCCCACCATCCCTGCTGGATGCCATGGATGCTCATGTGCCAGGACCATGGATCCAGCTTGACCTGAGCCCCACCTCTGCTCTGGAGATGGATGGACAGACCCCGGGACAGTGCTGAAGCCAGGGTGAGGTCTTGGGATTGCTCCTCAAATAACAAGTGATGAACGGGAGGGAAAGGCCTCAAATTGTGCCAGGGGAGGTTTAGATTGGATATCAGGAAAAATTTCATCACTCCAAGGGTTGTCAAACACAGGAACAGTCTTCCCAGGGAACTGGTGGAGTCCCCATCCCTGGAGGGATTTAGAAGGTGTATGGCTGTGGCACTTGCAGACATGGTTTAGTGGTGGACGTGGCAGTGCTGGGTTACTGGTTGGACTCCAAGATCTTAGAGGACTTTTCCAAGCTGAGCAATTCTATTCCATGATTCTGAATATGCTCTTCAGGTGCATGAGGGGACAGAAGCACCCAGAGCCAGCCCTCCACCTGTCAGGGAGTGGAAAATGCCTGCTGGTAACACCATAAGCAGCAAGTGAGGAGGTCTGGGAGGTTGTGCAAGGCTTCATATGAAGAAGTTAAATGCAAAATTTGTTTGTCCTACATGTAGCCTGAGGTCAGAAAAGTGCCACCAGGTGAGCAACCCTCCCTGCTCTGCAAGGCTCGAGTGGGATAGGAAAAATAAACCTGGAGGATGCTGCAGGGAGGGACAAATGTGGTCCCAAGAGCTGTGGAAAATGTCCTTCCACGAGGGACTGAAAGAGCTCAATGGCTTCTCTCAAAGAAGATTAGGAGGTGAGAGATGATTACCAAAGGAAAGCCCAGCCCCTAAAGGGCCCTTTAATCTGCCAAAAGAAGGGATAACAATAACTGGTAGGGTTAAACTGAAGCTAAACAAATTAAAAACATTAGGCATGTGTTTCTTAGTGATTAACCACCAGAGCAAGCTAATGTGATGAGGGCCCTCTCCACGTTTTGGAGCATGTAAAACAAGCTGGTTCCTTGCTGAGTGCTGAGCTTTAGCTGAGGACCAGCCATCAAAGGGCAGCTGTATGAAGGGCAGGGCCCTGAGTGCCCAAATCTGTGCAAGGCTGTGGAGGGCACAGCCCCAGGGGGGCTGAGAAGACCCAGCAGTGCCTGGGAGAGCACGGGCAGTGTCCTCTCTGCAGCTGGACCCTGGTCCATGTGGCAGCTCCCGCTGAGGGGACGTTGCCAGCAGCCCTTCCCTTGCCTCCCATCCCACTGGCACCGTGGGCGTTGGATGCTGGAGCTGTGACCGTGGGCTCAGCCACCCCCAGACCCATTTTCCATGTCCCTCAGGTTCATCATCCTGCACCCAGAGCCAGCAGGATGATCCTGGCTGATTGCCTCCTGGATGGGATATTGGTCCCAGGGCATCCTCACACACCCACTGACATTGCACCCCCATCAGGGCAGGGACAGCCCAGCCTGGCACACCGGGGTGCTGCATCCTCCCCAGGAGCTCCAGGCTCCAGGCAGGGATGCAGAGCTCTGCTCCAGTGACCCTGCTGCAGGGAGGAGCAGCACCACTGGACTGATTTGCCTTCATTAACTAGATTAGCTGCTTTAATCTGCTGAAAGTGAGAGGCAGTTGGTCCCGCCTGGGAACCTGCAGAGGGGATGGATGTCACTGGGAGCGGGGGTGGAGGCAGCAGGGAGGCTCTGCCTGCTGCTCCTGCTGCTTCCTCCTTGCATGGACAGATTTACCCCTTCTCCTCCCACCCTCTGCACCCCTTTTCTTTGTACAGATGGAGAAGAGTGCAGGGGATCACCCTGTTCATGGATCACCCCCAGGGACGTACCCTGAGCCTTTATGTCTGGGCACCCTCAGCTTTTCTGCATCACACAAAGAGATGGGGGGTAAATTGGTCGGATCCCTCCGCTGTTGGGTCAATTATTTCAATTTCCCCACCAAAAATTGCTCTTTTTTTGCCCAGCCATGTGTGTCCAGCTCCAGCAAAGGGGGCTGTGCTCAGCAGGGTGATGCCCTCAGGGCAGGAGGTCTTGCAGAGCATCGTCTGTGCCTGCACGTGCAGGAAATGTCCCCTGGGCCAGGACTGGGGGTCCTGTGCTTTAACCCTGTCCCCAGGTGGGGACAGATGTGGTTGTCACCGTGTTACAAACCACTGATGGACCAAGTGTGCTCCATTCTGGAGGATGAAGGCTCCTCCCTACATCTGTCTGCAGCTGCAGATAAAAAGCCCCTTTCCTATATATTTCCTATATATTTCACTGCTGTTTGTGTTCCCCTGTTTCCCTCGTGCAGAGGGGGACTGGGATTGCCCAGGGTTTGCCCAGGGAATGCCCAAGGATTTACCCAATCCAGTTTGGTTCACAGAACACGTTGAAGGGTATGAATTCCTGCCCAGCAAAAGTGAAGGTCACAATTTACTAAACGGGAACAGGGTGAAAAAGAAAAGCTTTGGAACAATGTGAATGTGTCTCAGGTTTGAGATTTTTTGTTTCCCTTGTGCCAGATGCCATCTGGGATTTTTCTGGAGGAAGACAGGGATGAGTAGAAGGTGTAGGGGAGCTGGCAGGGGGGGTTTGGAACTAGATGATCTTTAAAGTCTCTTCCAACCCAACCCATGCTGCGGTTCCTGTGGTTTCGAGGGACACAAGGAGTCAGGGGCAAAGCTGGGATGCAAAAGCCAAATCCCAGCCCTGGGCTCCAACCCTCCACCCTCTGCCCCTGCTCTGCATCGCTGCTTTTCATTTCTTGGTGCACTCCAGCTCTTTTTTTTTTTGCCCAAGGAGAAAAGGATCATGCAAATGATTTGCCCCCAGGGATTCCTGGAAGCTGTTTAAGCCAGCAAATGCCGCCTTCTCCCCAGCTGTGCCAGGCAACTCCATGTGCTCATGAATTTCCCCTCCCCTAAGTGCAGGAAGGGGCTGACAGATGTTAACACACGATCAGTGTCTCAGGAGAGAGGAATTAAAGCCACACTGGACCCTTGGAAGACACACATTAGTGTCAGAAATTTCTAATCAATCAGTTGGGAGCCTCCTGGGGTCAGGAGCCTCTTTGAAATTCAAATGGAGAATGGCTCCTGATGGGTTTTATTTTGATTGCTATAAATTGATTAGCGTTAAGATAAACAAGTTTTGTTTCTTTCTGAAAGCTCTAAATACGCTCTGGGGGAGGAGGAGCACTGGAGTTTGATTGCTTCCCATTAGGAAGCCCCCACTTAGCTCCGACCCCATCACCAGTTTGCACCAGGCACAGGAGACACCTTTTTCCTCCCAGAATCCCAGAATGGTTTGGGTAGGAAGGGACCTTAAATCTCATCTCATTTCACCCCCTGCCATGGACAGAAGCACCTTCCACTAGACCAGGGTGCTGCTGATGGATGCATCATCCAAAGGGGTTTTTGCAGTGCTGCAGAATCTGGGTTAGAGAAGGTTCGAGCATCCTCGTGTGCTTTCTGGGGTGGGATGTGAAGGTGCAGCTTGGTTCCGAGTGTGTGGTGGGAAATGTGGCCGTGTCTGAGGAATGTGCAAGGTTTTGGGGCTGGGTCAGCCTGGCAGCTGGAATATCTCTGGGAGATGCTCCACTGCAGGAGCATTTCCTCTGGGTGACAGCTCAGCACTCACCACTGTCACTGTCACCATGTCTGGAGTTCCTACAACCAGGTGTGGTCTTCCTACAACGTGTCTGGGGTTGCTACAGACCGTGTGTGCTCTCTGCAGTGCCCATGTGCTCCCTACAACCTTCGTGCCCCACGTAGCTCCACCTGTGCCATGTGTAACCCTCTGCCTGTCCCCACCAGGTCTCCCTGGTGGTGGCAGTGAGGGTCTCTGCTGGTGACAGTGGGGGTCTCACAGGTCATGGTGACAGTGTCCCTCGGGGCAGTGACAGAGGCTGGACGTGCCCTCAGAGGAGGTGACCAGGTAATCCCATGGGTTCTGCCGTGTGTGAAGCCCAGGAGATCAGCAGGTTCATATTTCCATACTGAACAGGGAGCTGACATTAATGAACAGCTAATTAACATCGCAGGGCTCGATGGTTGCAGTGTCAGCGTCCCTAATTAGTCTCGCACTAATCTGCTTTAATTAACTGTCCCTGTCGCGGTTTTAATTTAATTTTCAGCTCCAGACCAGCGAGGGCAGTCCTGTGAGCATCTGGGTTCCAGTAGCATGGCACTGCCTGTACTGGGCTGGACTGGAGGGCAGTGGTGGCCAGCACAGGGGGCGGTGGGGCTGCCCTGCTCCATGTGCTGGTGCCTTCCCCGGGACGAGGAACCTGCAGGGCCCACATTGTGGTGTTCATTGTCTAGAGGAATCAATCACAGGATCCCAGAATGGTTTGGGTTGGAGGAACCTTAAAGCTCATCTCATTCCACCCCCTGCCATGGAACACTTTCCACTAGCCTACATTGTTCCAAGCCCTGTCCAACCTGGCCTTGGACACTTCCAGGGATGGGGCAGCCACAGCTTCTCTGGGCAACCTGTG
>JAWWES010000055.1:456084-477804 GCA_035583135.1 Lophotriccus pileatus
CTGTCCAACCTGGCCTTGGACACTTCCAGGGATGGGGCAGCCACAGCTCCTCTGGGCAACCTGTGCCAGGGCCTCCCACCCTCACATGTGCCCTCTGGCAGTGGGAAGCCATTCCTCCTTGTCCTGTCACCAGATAGGAAGAGCAGAGCACCCTAATGATGCTGGAGGAGTTTGTGTTTATTCCTGGCAGAGCTGCTGATTGCAAAACAGGATCCTGTCCTGCCAAGCAGGGCTCTCTGCCTTGCAAACTGACTGCAGTCAGTCCCTGTGTCCTTGCCCATGACATTGCCTTTCTGGGGGAAACCAGGCTCTGTGGCATTGCAGATGGAGCCAAAGGAGCAGGAGAAGGTTGGAAAAGCCCTCTAAGATCACCAAGTCCGTCTGTTAACCCATCACTGACAGGACCACCATTAAACCACATATCCAAATGCCACATCTAGATCTTTTCTGAATGTTTCCAGCGATGGTGACTCCACCACTGCCCTGGGCAGCCTGTGCCAATACCCTTTCCATGAAGAAATTTTCCCTAATATCCAACTAAACTTTCCCTGGCACAACTTGAGGCTGTTTCCCTTTGTCCCATCACTTGTTCCCTGGGACAAGAGCCCAACCCCACCTTACAACCATCTCCTTACAAGCAGTTGTAGAGAACAATGAGGTTCTCCCCTACTAATAAGGCAATTCCTTGTTAACATCCCTGCTCTGCAGCATGTGCCCTGCTGGGATGAAGGACGAGGATGTGTCAGGTTGGGGGATTTCAGTGTTTTGCACTCCACTGGTGAGGATTACACCAGGAGAGGGCTGGGACGTGCACCCCCTGCTCCAGCCTGGCTTCAGTCTCCCTCCTCTGCTCCAGCCCCACATCCTTCATCAGTCAGGGCTCAAATCTTCCCAAACAGGAGTGTCTCCCCATGGGACATTCTCAGGGGCTGGGTTAATCTCTATGAGCCAGTGGGGCCTTCAAAGCAGGAGCTCAGGCCTGGCAGCGTCCCAGGGAGCTGCACAGTCCCGGGCTTGGCTCGCCCGTCTGGATTAGCGGGGCCTCTGCCATCTGTCCTGCTCCCAGCCCTGCCTGGAACTGCTCCAGCAGCCTCGTTGCTTTGAAGAAAACCCTTCTCCGACCACAGCCCCTTTTCCAAATAACCCAGCTGCTTCCCCCTCTCCTCTGCAGACGGAGGAAATCCTGGTGTCAGCACCTGGGCTTCGGGAGCCGCGCGTTTCCTTGGGGGAACGCAGCGAAGTCCCTGCAGAACAATTCCTGGGACCCCTCTCAGCAAAGTGAGCTCAGTGCCTGGGATGGAAAGGCCCACATCTCTCTGTATTTTTACAGGGCTTGCTGAAGGACCAGCAAACTGTTGGTTGTACCACACTGCCCATGAGCAGTTCTCACGTCACATCGAGCTCTGACCCAGTGTGTTGGGCCTTCTCTGCCTTTGCAGGATCCCAGAATGGTTTGGGTTGGAAGGGACCTTAAAGCCCATCTCGTTCCAGCCCTCTCCCAGGGATCACCCAGCAGGGACACTTTCAACTAGACCAGGTTACTCCAGCCTGGCCTTGAACATTCCCAGGGATGAGGCAGCCACAACTACTCTGGGCAACCTGTGCCGGGGCCTCACCACCCTCACGATATCCCATCCCATCCCATCCCATCCCATCCCATTCCTTCCCAATATCCCGTCTAACTCTGCCCTTCAGCAGTGGGAAGCCATTCCCCCTTGCCCTGTTGTTCTGGGCCCTATTCTGTCCCCAGTCCCTCTCCAGCTCTCCTGGAGCCCCTTTAGGCCCTGCAAGGGGCTCTCAGATCTCCCTGGAGTCTCCTCTTCTCCAGGTGAACCCCCCAGCTCTCCCAGCCTGGCTCCAGAGCAGAGGGGCTGCAGCCCATGGAGCATCTCCATGGCCTCCTCTGGACTTGTTCCATCAGCTCCACATCTTTCTTGTGCTGAGGACTCCAGAGCTGGATGCAGCACTACAGGGGGGTCTCAGAGCAGAGTGGAGGGTCTTCTCCACCTGAGGATCTCACAGATCCATTGCTGCAGCTTCATGCCAGGCTATCCCGCTCTACCTGTCTCCTCCAGCCTCCTCCCTGTTCTCCATCCTGGTTTCTGTGTGTGGCACATGGTGCTCAGGTCCACGTGGTGCAGAATGGGGCTGGGAGGCTCCCCCAGCACTCCCAGTGCCTGATCCCACCCTCCAGAGTGAAACAACATGAACAATGACTGTATTTCGTTGTTCCTCTCTTCACCCATGGCAGTGCTGCCATCACCTTGGCCAGGAGAGCTGAGCCCCTCCTACCCCTGGACATGCTTGGTGTGATCAGCGTGTCTGGAAAGGCCTCCCAGAGCCTGATTCCATAAACACCAGCAGTTGCATCCCAGGGTTTCCTTGGCTGAGTCCTAAAGCTCTGGGGTACAAGTGGTCCAATCCTGCCCGGTGCTGGGAGCTCAGAACTGATATTCCTCCTGTTTCCAGGAGCAATGGAAAATTCTGGGGAATTGCTGGTTATGAAACAATCCCTCTCTGTGCATGCACTGTGTTACTAAATATCCCTTTCTCTCTGTGTCACAATGGATGATTTGGCCATATATTGGGGGCAGGCCCATCTCTTTTCTGTGGCTTCATTTTTCTTGTGTTCTTGATTTCCATCTCGTTACTGTTAATCTTACAGGCCCTGTTTTTTCCATGTTTTTACCGTATTTCGTGCTGACTAATTTAAAGCCACTGCTGCCAGTTCATGACTTTTTAAGATGCATTTTTACTCCTTTGCTGTCATTTCTTGTCCGTAGTTAATTTTCACTGGAAAAAAAACCAAAAATTAATTGCCTTTTCCTGGGGGCAGCAGCAACTTTATTTGAGGATGTTTTGGTTATTATTCACAGTGGTTTATTTGTACTCTCTGTCCTTGGTGGCTTTGCTGGCATCTCTGGGAACCTGCTCCACATTCATGCCCAGGGCTGGCAGCCAGCCCTCGAGCATGGTGGGAGAGCCCTGGAAATCTAGGAAGCTGGAAAGACCCTGATTTACTGAGAGAGCTACTTTTTAACTGCACAGAGGCAGGAACTGAGTTCATCCTTCCCAGAGCTGACACCAGCCGGCATCTCCCAACCTTCTGTCAGAACATCTTTTCCGTCTCAAGTTGCTCGTGGTGCCTTCCAGTGGGAGCATGAAAATCTGGGAGTTCAGAAGTATGAAATGTGATTGGGAAGAAAGCATTCAAACGTGGAAGGTGCATTTTGATGGATGCAGGCAAAACCCCGCCCGAACGATGGGAATTACGAGCTGTTGAAAATTGCCTCTTCCCATCTGTTTTCCGGCCCGCTTGGCTCTCCGATCCCACCGCACGGCACCACTCCTGATGGATTTCGACAGATAATTATTTGCTGCTGGTTTTCCCTCATCAGAGCATCCTCTTGGAGAAAGTTATCAGTGGAATGGGAGCCAGGGGACCGAGGGCTCAGCTTTTTCCCTCTGATGTTGATCCCTCCCAGCCCTCGGTGCTGCGCTAACCGGATTGAGGCATTGAGTGCAGAGGGAATGTGGATGGTAGGAATTGCTTCTGGGTATGTGCTGAGCCACGAACTGGGGAGGTCCTTCCAGTTATGCAACACAGGGAGGCTTTATAAAAGGTTTCCTAGAAAATAATATATTAAATCCCTACTTTAACTTTCCTTACATGCATGCACAGGACCTGCTATTTGGGAAGGGTTGGAGATTACAGTAGTTTTCTCCTATTTTGGTCTACAATCCCACATCATATTCCATGTTTGCTATCAAAAATCCATGTGTTGATTACAGAGATGTGTCTTCCTTCTTGGACTTGTTGGCCCAGGGCCTGGAGCACCAGGGGTGGTTGAAGGAGCTGGAGATGCTCAGCCTGGAGAAAAGGAGGTTCATGGGGGACCTCCTCACTCTCTCCAACTCCCTGACAGGAGGGGGGAGCCGGGTGGAAGTCGGACTCTGCTCCCAGGGAACAAGCAACAGGACAAGAGGAAACGGCCTGAAGTTGTGCCAGGGAAGGTTTAGGTGGAATATTGCGGAAAATTCTTCCCAGGAAGGATGGTGAGGCGTTGGAACAGGCTGCCCAGGGCAGTGGTGGAGTCCCCATCCCTGGAAGCGTTCCGAAAACATGCGGATTTGGCACTCGGAGCCGTGGCTTAGTGGTGGACCTGGCAGTGCTGGGTTAATGGTTGCACTTGATGATCTCAGAGGCCTTTTGCAATCTTAATGACTCCAGTCACGAGGGGCCTGTTTCAATGGAGCCCCAGCTTTTTTGGCAGGTCAGGTGCCTGGAGACACGGCAGATTTTGGTTAATTCCTGCTTTTTTCCTCTGCAAGGACAAAGCCAGCACTTCAAACCCACAGCAGCTCACGGCTGGACAAAGCTGCTCCAGCTCATTGGGGAAGCCTTGAAAATATCCAAGCACCAGAAGTGTGTGTGTGTGGCTGCTGGGACGTGAGGGAATCCGAGGTGGCAGGGCCAGATGGAGTTCTTGGAGGCAGAGCTGGAGTCACAGGCTGGCACTGCCACCCCGTGAGCCGAGCGTGGGGGCAGCACGGAGGGGCTCTGCTCTGGGGAAGGGCCCTCGCTTCCACTGGGACCAATTTAGCAAAGGGAGGAGTGAATTCTTTTTATCCCCAGCCTGCTCCTACAAGCAATTCACACACCTTGAAAAGTGGAAGCTTTGTTGGGTGTGGGCAGCTGGAGTGACAGGAGAGAATCTCAGTTCCCAGGGAGAGGCTTTGACTGTCTCTGAGGATGTTGATCCTTGTACTTCTGATCCCTCCTTCCCATACTTGACCTCCCCCCATGGGGAAAATGTTCTTGTTGTGTCAAGCTGGAATTTCCCACGTGCCAGCTTGAGTCTTGTCCTACTTTTGAGGTCTGGCTCCATCTTCCCTATACCCTGAAAGCAGAAGGAAGGTCTCTCTTTTACTTCCTCCAGGCTCACATCTAACCCTCTCCTCTCCCACCAGGTGCTCCAGTCCTGGTGGCCTTCCCTGAGTCTCTCCAGTACCTTTCTTGCACTGGGGAGCCCCAAACTGGAACAGTTTGGGACATTTTTTTTGGAGGAAGGGTGGTTCTACCTGTGTTTTGCCTTTCATCATCCTTCAGGGCATTCTGGGGAGTGGAGGTGGGCAGTGTGTGACCGCCCTTCCCACGCCGTGCTGCCTCCCCACAGCTTCCCTGCTCGCTGCCAGGTCAGGAGGGAAACTTACTGTGCAGCTCCCCCCCCCTCAGTGACTTAAACCACCGTAAAAAACCATTCCCAATCCCCCTCTGCCAGCCCTGCTCAGCACCCTGGGCTGACACAGAGCAATGCTGTCATCTGGAAAGCGGCTGCTGGCGCCAAACCAATTGGCGTGTTTTAAACGTGTCCAAACTGGGTGCTAAGCTAAAATGTAATGATTAAACATGCCCACCTCCCCCTCCAAGGGCTCCTGGACGCCCCCACCTCCACCTGGAAAAGCTGTTGGGAAGTGCAGCTGGAGGGTCTGCAGAGCAGCGCTGGAGAGAGGGAGGGGAGCGAGGGGTGGGAGGGCTCTGCTGCTCGTGCTGGGGGAAGTCAAGGCAGGGCAATTTGGGAATAGTGCTGTTGGCTGCGTGGGTTGGGGCCTCGGGGTCAGGTAGGGATTTCTCCAGAGGCTCCGTCTCGGGCTCTGTCCCCCACCCTAAATCCTCCTCCTCCAATGTCTTGGACAGGGGAGTGGAGTGGAGACGGGTCATTCGCAGGTGAAAACACTGAGCAGCCACAGAAGCACTTGGAGCCCCTGGTGGGGAGGAAAAAAAACATTTGGGGGCCTTATCCTGGCTCTGTTCACACAGGGGACATACAGACATCACTGGGTCCCTGCCTGCTCTGGTCCCCCAAGTCTGTGTCTGGTTCTGGGAGGGTCTGTGCCCGTCCCCAGCAGCCCCATCGTGCCAGGGGTGTGACTCTGGATTTGCACCAGGACCCAGAGGGCTGGGACACCCTCCACTTGAAGGGCTCTTGTCCAGGGAAAGCTGCCTTTTTACAATCCTGTTTCCTTTAGGATTAAAGCCATTCTCCTCGGGCTGGAAGCATGGAATGTTTGTCAAGTTTACGAGGGCTTTTAGAGAGGCTTTTAGAGAGAACAGTCCTATCCCTTCTTTTATAGGGCTGAGATAAGATTATCTTTGTTTTAACACCAATTAAAGCAGGAAGGGTTTATAGGATTAGGGGTTTTCCATCAGTGCAACTTTGATGTCACCACTTGCTTGCTTGGTTTGCTCCTTTCCCTGCCTTAAAACCTTGGGAGCTGCTCCTGTAATGGTTAACACAACTCCCTCCCCAGGCAGAGCTCTCCCAGGCAGGAGCTTTGGGAAACATTTAAACAAGACCAAACAAAGTAACAAAACGTTGATAGTCCGAAATTCTTCTGGAGACCACTTGGAGAAAGCTGGCTCGGGGTTTGAACAGACTCTCTGTGAGTCCACGGTGTTTACACTGAGGGAAAAGGGATGTGCTGGTGGCCTGAAGAAGCATCTCTAAAAATATCAAAAGAAAATCACAGAATCCCAGAATGGTTTGAGTCGGAAGGGACCTTAAAAAGCTCATTTCATCCCACCCCCTCCCATAGGCAGGGACACCTTCCACTAACCCACGTTGCACCAAGCCACATCCAACCTGGCCTCGGACACTTCCAGGGATCCAGGGGCAGCCACAGCTTCTCTGGGCACCCTGTGCCAGGGCCTCCCCACCCTCACAGCCAAGAATTCCTTCCCAATATCCCATCTATCCCTGCCCTCTGGCAGTGGGAAGCCATTCTCCCTTGTCCTGTCCCTCCGCCCCTTGTCCCAGGTCCCTCTCCAGCTCTCCTGGAGCCCCTTCAGGCACTGGAAGGGACTCTCAGGTCTCCCCAGAGCTCTGGAAGAGAGCTGTGAGCTGAGCTTTTGGGCTGCAGCCACCTGTGGTCTACAGCAGCATGATGAACATCCAGATCCGTGTCTCCTTTGCATAGAATCATGGAATCATTAGGTTGGAAAAGCCCTGTAAGATCACCAAGTGCAACCAGCACTGCCAGGCCCACCACTAACCCACGCCCCCAAGTGCCACATCCACGTGTTTTTGGAACACTTGGAGGGATGGGGACTCCACCACTGCCCTGTTCCAGTGCCTGACCAGCCTTTCTGTAAAGAAATGTTCCCAAACATCCCATCTAAACCTCCTCTGGCTGTTTCCTCTTGTCCATTGCTTGTTTCCTGGGAGCAGAGCCCGACCCCACCAGGAACAGGGAAGTCCTCTCCCCTTGCCCATCCACTACACAGCTCTGGCAGGACAAATGTTGGGTTATTTCTCTTTAAGAGAATTCCATTTCTCTTTAAGAGGGGTTGGGGGAGGCTGAACCAGGCTGATGATGTAAGAGCTGACCGGGCAGGTAAGAAATTCCTGGCATTTCTCCCTGACAGCTGAATCCCGTCGGTGCTGATGGATGTGCCTCCCCCAGAGCAGGGGGGGGCTCCCAGGTGTGTGTGTGTGTGCCCACAGGTGTGCTGGGCTCACCAGGTGCTGCTGGGGAGGTGACCTTGTGAACCCCAGAGAATCTTGGGGGAGGGATTTACTGGGAAGCCTCAACACGGAGCCTCTCCCAGGCAAGGCTCAGCCCTGGGGAGAGAGCTGCCAGGGTTGGGATGAGGCTGGTCCTGCCTCAGGCTGTCCTGGGATGCTCTCAGAAAAGCAGGGGGGCTGTAACTGCCTGGCTTTGGTGTGATGATAACTTTTGTTTGTCCCGTGGTGTCCAAAAGGCTGAATCCTTGGCCAGTGCAGTTTTCCTGCTCTTGGGAGCTTGTCTGGGCTTGAGGACAGCCTGGCTGGAAAGTCAGGGTATATTTGTCCCTTGCAGAGCCCTCCAGAGTGGTCTTTTGGGGGGCTCCCAGAGCAGGACCTCGCTCTGCCCTGCCTGGTCCTCTCCAAACCCCTGTGACACCCCAGCACTGAGGTCCTGTCACGGTCTCACAGCCCCTGTGCTCCTGGAGCTGCTGGTGAGGTGCAGGATGCTGGTCCAGTCAGTGGCATGGGGGCTGTCTAAAATCCAGGAGGATGTTTTTTCAGCCTGTGTTATCTGCTTCCATTCCTGTCCCGTGGAGAACAACAGGGTTAAACAGGAACATCTGCATTGGGACTTCTCCCCTTATTGACAACTCTGTAATCCACAACACAGAGGTGCCTGAGCACATTCCCCTCCAGTTAATCTCATTTAACCCTGTTTTCCCTCCTCTGCTCTCTAAAGGCTGTCAGAGCTGTTGGCAGTGACAGCACCTGGCAGTGGCATTAATTGCTTGTCTCTGACTATGAGGTAACAGCACAGGCCGCTAATTAAATTTATCAGGAAGGAAACTGGAGGACCTGTGTGGCCCCAGGAAGGGGAACTACAGAGAGCTGGCACCTGCAGGTCCCAGATCCTTACCCTTTCCAAGCTGACAGCCAGCTCCAATGTCCAAGGGGCTTGGGTGTCACCACCTGCCTCCTCGAGGAGTCCTCTTCCCTCCAGCACTCTCCAGGCTGGAGAGACCATGGAGCAGATCCAAAGGCAGTGGGCAGAGTGGCCCCTTTGGGTTGTCTGGAGTTCAGAGATGGTTGGGCATTAATAGTTCTGCACAGGGCAGCATCATAAATGGCTTTAAACTGGAAGGCAGTAAATTTAGATTGGATATTTGGAAGGAATTTTTCCCTGGGAGGGTGGGGAGGCCCTGGCACAGGTTGCCCAGAGAAGCTGTGGCTGCCCCAGCCCTGGAAGTGTTCCAGGCAAGGTCGGACAGAGCTTGGAGAAACCTGGGACAGTGAAAGGTACCCCTTTAAGACACAGTCTTAAACCCCCAAGATTTTCCTCCCAAAAAGCCTTTGCAGGGTCTTGTGGACTCTTAAAACCCAATGATTTCCCCCTTTTCGGGTGTCCTGTCTATGGAGGAGGGGGAGAGGCAGGACGTGCTGCTGCCCCTAACTCTGGGCCCAGAGGGAGAAGGGAGGCAGAGGAGAGATAAGACCGGGGATTTAAGGCTCCTGACAGAGCTGGGACTGCCTGGTTTCCATCAGCCCTTTAAAATGCCTCCCTGGAGTGGAGGGATCCCTGTGCCAGGAGAAACAGAGCCAGGCAAAGGGGGCGAGGAGGACCCTTCCTCCCTCAGAGCTGTCGGCTGAAGGTGCCACGTCAGGAGCTTTTGTTGCAGGAGGGAGATGATGGATCAGAGCTGTTTGCAAGGAGGGGTCTGGGGTGGGCTCTGGAGGCCAGGGCAGTTTGGGATGCCTGCTTGGAGCCTGCCCAGCTCAGGCTGGATTAATTAAACCATTGGTTAGAGAGAGGCAGTGAGACAAGAGGGAACAGGGATCCCCTCTGTGGCCCCTCCTGCGTGTTTGGCCAAAGGCTTTTCCTTCAGGCTGAGCCAGGGGATGCCTTTTCCCACTGAGCTGCCCCAGGAAAGGAGGGCTGGAAGGTTGGTGCCAGAAGCTGCAGAGGTGGCCTTGCCTCCCAGATCCTAACATGTCCCTCATGGCTCCTTCTCTATGGCATTCCACTCCTTTCAGGAGCTGGACTCGATGATCCTGGTGGGTCCCTTCCAAGTCAGGTTATTGCAGGATTGGGTGATCCTTGTGGGTCTCTTCCAGCTCAGGGTAGTCTATGATTCCATGATTCCTTCAGCACGTGGGGAGAAGATTCATGTTGTTCAGGCAGGAGGGGGTTCAGCCACTGTGTGAAGATTTCACTTCTGATTTGCTGTTTGCTCTGCAAACAAGAAATTGGGTGGATTCCAAAAGAAAAGCTCTTTTCTCACCCAGGGGAAGACCCGGAGGGAGCAGAACAGTTTTTGAACACAGGGCTCATTTATTTTACTTCGAGAGGTTGTCATTACTTGAGAAAAATCAATAAATAAAAAGGGGGTCTTTGCATCGAATTTCAGTGATTTTTCCATCTTTCCGCATGATTTCGGAACATTCGTCTTTTGAGACGTGCTGATTTTTCCAGGATTGTTTCATCCCAAGTGGGACCTCCTGGAGAGCAAGAGACTTACCAAAACATCTGGCTTCGGGTCGGTGGCTCATGCAAAGAGTTTCAGTGCCCCAAACTGGTATTTTTTGGAGGAACAACCCTTCAGCCCCAATTTTTACCCCCGTGCCAGGGCAAACGTGGGGGATGTTTTTATCCCTTGGGGTCAGTCCCTACGTCGCCACAGCATTTTTTGGGTGTCTCTCTATCTTGATGCAGAAGAAGCCTCACAGGAAAGCTGTTATTTTTAGAAGAAGCCTCAGGAAGGTGAAAGAGGCCCTGCCTTAAACCACCTTTGATCAAATGACCCTATATTTTGCCCTGGATGTCAGACTGGAGCAATTTTGTATGTTGTTCTTACAGTGTTTCAAGTATTGGTATTAGTGCAGGGACCCTGTTATCATTTCAGCTACAGTCACATCTCTCCTGGCTCATGGAGAACTGCCCAGCCATCACCTCTCCTGACAGCCCAACACCCTCTGAGATGGGCTGGTCCCCAGGGAACGGAGGCAGAAATGGAGTCAAACACGTAGGGACAGGGTGGAAAAACCCAGGAAGACGAGGAGAATCCAGTTTTTCCACAGCTCTTTTGACCATACCAGGCAGGAGGGACTGATGGAATTTTTCTGTAAAGCTTTTCTCATTTGAAACTCGGGATCATTTTGGAGGAAGGGAGATGAAAACTGAAAAAAAAAAAAATCTCATTTTTTTCTTCTTCTTTTTTTTTTTTTTCCCTCAAAGAAAAAAGTAGCTGCTTCCCAGCAGTGGCTCTTGCTTACAGCAACCTCGAGTGTATGTTTTTCCCAGGCTGTTTTCTGACCTGCCTCATTCCTGGAAGCCTTGGCAGGCGACTGAAGGAGAAGTTGTTTAACTCATTTCAGCGCAGAAAAGCACCTGCCACCCCCCAGGCTCTTCAGGCTGCACCAGAATCAACAGCAGGGGAGGGTCACCACCGGGAGGGAATCACAGGGAAATACTCCAAGGAGAGTTTTTCCTTGGGCAGTGGTGATCCCTGGGCTTGGAAGGGACTTGGTGGTGTTGAAAGCTTTGCAGTGCTGGGTCTGTCAGTGCTGTATTAAAGGGGTCTGAGCCCCAGGGCAGGTAGGACCCAGCACACTGCTGCTGTGGCTCAGGATCACAATTTGCTTGTGATGCTGAGTCTAAAATCATTAGGGTTGGAAAAGCCCTCTCAGATCATCGAGCCCACTCATTAGCCCAGCACTGCCATGGCCACCACCGACCTGTGTTCCCAAGAGCCACATCCACGGAGTCACGAAGACAAACAGAGTTGCAGAGGGACCTGATGAGATGGTGTGACCAGGGAATGAGGAGACAGTTGGAATTCAACAGGCTTGAGGTGATACAAGTGGGAGAAAACAACCCCAGCTTGTGGAATCCTGGAATCCCTGAATGGTTTGGGGCGGGAGAGACCTTAAAGACCATTTTGTCCCACCTCCTGCCATGGGCAGGGACACCTTCCAGTAGACAAGTTCACACCCACCTGCACAGAGATAGTCTGGGAGTTGGCCTTTTTTTCCCTCAAGGTACATTGGTGGTTAAAAATAATTTGTGTGTTGCTGGTTATGGGAGAAGAGAATAAAATAGTGAATGTTGTGATGCCAACGTGCGTGGGGCATGACCGAGGTTTGGACCCACAGCGTCATGGAGAAGGTGGATGGTGATGGAGGGTCCCTTGCCAATGGAAGGGGGGGTGGCATCAGGAGTGGCAGCTGGTGGCTGCACCACGGGGCTCTGTGGGCGCAGAACATCTGCAGGGAATGAAAAAAAGGAGACTGGGCAACTTAGTGCAAGAAACAGCCCACATGGGATGCTAAAAGGGAAGAGCCTGCACCTTAGACAGCTACAAATCCTTGGAGGGTGGGGAGGTATTGATGGCAACACGGGTGCCTGGCTCATGTCTTGTTCCCTGGGTGGTCATAGAGTCATGGAATTTCCTGAGCTGGAAGGGATCACGCACGAGGATCATCCTGTCCAACCCTCAGCCCTGCACAGACGCCCCAACAATCCCACCCTGTTCCTCAGAGCGTTGTCCAAACCCTCCTGGAGCTCTGGCAGCCTTGGTGCTGTGCCCACTGCCCTGGGGAAGCTGTTCAGTGCCAACCACCCTCTGGGGGAACAGCCTTTTCCTGAGATCCAAGATAAGCCCCTTTCAATCACTGTCACTGCTGGGGAGAGGATTCTGGTGACCGTGGTCTGACTTGGAACAGCCACTTGTGTCTTCTTGGGCAACAGTGGCTGAAACTCCCGTTTGCACTCCCGCAATCTTTGTTCTGTGCTCGTGGTTGGGGCAGAGATGTCTGCATGGGGACCCATCTCTGCAGGTGCCCCCTCGGGGCCCTCAAACCAGCTCCTTCTCTGCTGTGTTCACTTCCAGTTGTCAGGATTTGGGTTTGGACTCTGCAAAACCCCGAGGGGTGTTTTTGGCAGTGGTGCCGGGCTCTGGGTGTCCCCACCAGCCCCCTCCTCACCTCTGCTCTCTGTTCCCTTCCAGGCTGCCCCTCAGGGACGTTCAAGGCCAGCCAAGGGGATGAAGGATGCGTCCACTGCCCCATCAACAGCCGGACGACCTCCGAAGGGGCCACAAACTGCGTGTGCCGGAATGGATATTACCGAGCAGACGCCGACCCCGTGGACATGCCGTGCACCAGTATGTGGGGCTGGGCAACTGGGAGGGGCTGCACTGGGGGGGGAAGGGAAATGCTCATCCAGGGATGCTTGACAAGTGCATCTGTCCCAGTGGGATATGGGGGGAGGCCGAGGGGCTCAGAGCAGCTTGTCTGGAGGAGCTTTGCAGGTGTGGCTCTGTCGTACTTTGGGCCAGAGAGGACAGAAAGCCGGGGTGGTTTGTGCTGCTCTAGGCAGTGGGATGACTTCACTCTGGGGCCACAACTGGACGAGAACCTCAGGATGTCACACAGTCAAATTGCCTGGGATAAGAGGACAGGTTTTTATCCCCACTCTTGCTGTTGGCTCTCCAGCTTTTGCTCCACACATCCCTGGCACAGAGAGGAGCAGCTGGCTCAGTGTGTGCCTGCAGGGACGAGCAGCGCGCTGGGCTCTTACACCTCCGTGTGTTCCCTCCACAGCCATCCCGTCCGCCCCCCAGGCCGTCATCTCCAGCGTGAACGAGACCTCCCTGATGCTGGAGTGGACCCCCCCTCGGGACTCGGGAGGGCGGGAGGACCTGGTGTACAACATCATCTGCAAGAGCTGCGGGTCGGGCCGGGGGGCCTGCACGCGCTGCGGGGACAACGTGCAGTTCGCCCCCCGCCAGCTGGGGCTGACCGAGCCCCGCATCTACATCAGCGACCTGCTGGCACACACCCAGTACACCTTCGAGATCCAGGCCGTGAACGGCGTCACCGACCAGAGCCCCTTCTCCCCGCAGTTCGCCTCTGTGAACATCACCACCAACCAGGCTGGTGAGCAGCCCCGGCGCCCAGCGGGGTGGGGAGGGGGGTGGGCGGCGTCTCCTGGTCACTGCTGGGGTGAAGAGGGCTGGGAGGGGAGAAGAGCTGGGGTGAGATGTCACTGTTGGGTGGTGACCGGTGTGCCTGGCGATTCCTGGATGAATCCCAAGCCCTGGGTGTGAAAACACGGCCTTATTTCAGTGGAAAGCTGGAGTGTGCCCCAAGGCAGGGCTGCCCTTCGTGTCCCCACAGTGGAACAGCTTGTGCCACTGTCCCCTGGTGCCACAGCATCGCTCAGGGTGCTGGGCAGGGCTGTTCCTGAGGCTTTTCCCTTGAAAAGCACCATTGCAGGCACGGTCAGAGTGTTGCAGACACAGCAGCAGTTCCTGGAGAGGGAAGGTGAGATTGGCTCCAGCATTTTGATGTGAGCTGCCGTTCCTGCTTGGATCATAGAGAGAGATGGGTCAGGCTGGGAAAGCAAAGGAGTGAGGCTGGGAGGTGAATATGTGGGACAACCATCTGGAAATCTGCTCCTGATCCAGTGCCACTGCAGAGACACCTTGGTGAGGCAGCTGAAGGCCAGGGCTGGGAGGGTTCCAGCTGGGGTCTCCAGCTCTGTGCAGGGTGGGTTTGCTGGGGGAAGGGATGTGTCAGGATGGTGGGTAGTGCTGCTCCTGGGAGGGTCCCCAGCAGCCCCCCAGCAGCTGTGCTGGTGGCAGGGTGTCCACTGAGCTGCTGGCCAGGGGCTGCTCTCCCAGCCCACCTGGAAACCATCTGGAGCTGGGCACAGGCTGGGGCTTGGATTAATCGGATGAAAGTGGAAGCGTGCCAGTGAGGCACAGGCCTGGGTGGGAGCAGGAGAGACTCTGTGGTCCCTCTGAACCTGCCCTGGACACGACCTGACCTTCAGGACTGAATTTGGCAGCTGGCAGTGGTGGTTGTGCTTCCACTGAATTGCCTGGAGACTGGTGTGTGCTGGCTGCAGGGGATGGGGTGTTTGGGCTGGGGTAAAGCAGCAGTGGGACAGGTGGGCATCACTTGGGCATCATTTTCAGAGCATGGGGATAGAGGGAACCTGGGTGAATCAGCATGGTGACCTCTAACCTGCTGTGAGCTCAGGAGCACAGGGTGAGGGTGTGTTTGAAGCCCTGAAGGCAGATCTGAGAGTGTTGAATCCTTGTTTGGGGCAAGCAGGGCCAGGTCTGAGCACAGAGGAGAGGGGAACAGGTCTGGGACAGTGACCAGTTCAGCTTCCTTTCCCTGATGGAGATGGGGTGGGTATGATGCAAGCTGGGGCTGGGAAGGGGCTCTGGCCCTGCACACCGTGGTCCTGCATTGTTGAGTCACATTTCATGCTCATGCTTTCCAGTTCTGGGTGTTCTTGAACCCTCATGTATTACCTGTGGATGCTTCCACCTGAGCAAAACCAGTGAGCTGAGCTGCAGGCGAATCCTTCTCAGTCCCCTGGATCCTCCTCCTTGTGTTTTCCTAGTTTGACACTCCTTTATTATCAGGCCTCACACTTCTCAGCCTGTGTGATGTCTCTCTTAATGTATCTATTCATTAGCACTAAACACTAACTGTCTGCTTGCTAATTCCTCTGTAATTAGAGGCTCTGAATTCTTCTGCTTACACTCCACACCGCCTGGCAGCCTTGATGTAGATCATTAGCAGTTGGTAACAGAAGCTGCAGACACAAAGGCAGAGCTGGGACAGGAGAATGGAGGGTGGTGGTGTGGGGAGAGGAGAGGCAGCAGAGGGAGGGATGAGCCTGGGGAAGCTGGGGAAGCCCTGGATTGAGCAGCCAGATGGGGCTCCATCTCTGGATGTGAGATGGGGTTGTGCTCCTGGACGATGGGCTGCCTGCAAAGTGCCCACCACAGTGGCCCCTGGGCTCCTGCAGCATCACAAATTCTTCAGCATCCACACTGATAAGGACATGGAGTGACAGGACACAGGGAATGGCTTCCCATTGCCAGAGGACAGGGTTAGGTGGGATATTGGCAAAGAATTCTTCCCTGTGAGGGTGGGGAGGCCCTGACACAGCTTGCCCGGAGAAGCTGTGGCTGCTCCTGGATCCCTGGAAGTGTCCAAGGCCAGGTTGGACAGGGCTTGAAGCAACCTGGGATAGCAAAAGGTGTCCCTGCCCATGGCAGGGGGTGGGATGAGATGAGCTTTAGTATTCCTTCCAACCCAAACCATTCCATGATCCCAGAAAAAGCTCCTGTGAGAGACTAAGTAAACAACCCCCCTAGAGCAGCTCCCCCTTTCTAGAGCAGCCAGAGAGCAGATCCTGAGTGTGCCTGGGCCAGTGGCACTGGGGGTGGGACAGTTTGGTGACCCCAAAAGGGAAACCTGAGATCCAAGAGGGTGCCACCCCATTCACCTTGCTCTCCCAGAGGGAAGGGGCTGCAGTCAATCCTCTGAGTGCAGTGGGTTTCCACTGCAGTGAGTGTTTAACTCAAAGGTGTTTAACCTCCACAAGGGCAGATTTTGCTCTAACAGGAGGTGTGATGCTTCCCTTTGCAAAGCAGAGAAAATCAGAAAGGACCAGGACCCAGCAGAACAGAAATAAGATGAGCTTGGGCTAAACATCCCCTTCCCACCCCCTCCTGGGGACAATTTCTCCCTCTCTATGGATCCAGAAAACTCGTTATGATTTTTTGCATTATTATTCTGGGTGGCACTTTGCAGCAGTAAAGATACATCCAGCAGTACATGTCATGCCATGGTGATAGGGGTTAGTGGGCACAGTGGCATTCACTCAAAGGTTGGGCTTGATGATCTTGGGGGTCTTTTCCAGCCTTACTGATTCCATGATTCTCTGTGTCCAGGGACTGGACTGAGTCCAGCCTGGTCCTGGTGCAAACTTTGAGGAATTCAGCCATGAGCAATGAAGCAAAACAGATCCTGGGAAGTGCAGAGCACCAGGAAGGAGGATTTTTCCTTCACCTTCAACCAAAACAGTTTCCTTGCAGCCATGGCCCAGGAGCTTTGCTGCCAAATGCAGCAGGGAGCAGCCAAGGTGAAGGTTTAAGGTGGGTAGGCCTAGACCTCCTCACCAGCCTTCCAAAGTTGCTGTTTGCTTGTCACATTAGTTATGCTGCTGGCTGGACAGGGAGGGGAGAGTTGCACTGCCTGGGGCACAGCAAGTCTTGCTTTTATCTTCTCACTTTCACTGTGCATCAGAAGGTCTGGCTGGCTCCCTCCTTCCCAAGGATGCACAGCAGTGTCCTCTGGACACAAGGAGGGAATCAGGGCACCTCCTGCTCCCCCTCATGCTGTTCAGCCATGCCCTGCATGGGCTGGCTGCAGTCAGGAATTGTTTGTCTGTGAAACAGGGACCTGGGACAGCATTTGCAGAAATTATCTCGAAGGGTTGAAATGTCTCTTTGTCACAGAATGCTTTGGGTTGGAAGGGACTTAAAAGCTCATGCAGTTTCACCCCCCTGTCACTGGTCCACTAGACCAGGTTGCTCCAAGCCCCGTCCAACTGGCCTTGAACTTGAACAGGCTTTTGACACCCCAGTTGTTTCTTCCAGAATAAAAGGCAGGAGATTGTTGCATCTCAGCACCTCAGATCTCTCACCCAACTTCCCACCTACAGCAGGACCTGCCAGCAGGACCTGCCAGCACTACATCAGAGCATGGATTTGGGTTATTGATAAGGTTATTGATAACCTCCAAATGCAGAGCTCTCCCCATGTTCGCACTGACTTGTCCCAGACCTGCACCATCCTGCTGCTGAGGGAACTTCACCGAGTGTATTTCTGTGACAACTTGGCCAGTTTGCTCCCAGGCTCCAAACCTGAAACCTTGACATCCCCATGGCTGCTTCTCTTATCCCAATTAAGATCCAGACCTTCCCTTCCCACAGACCCACATCACCATCCTGGCTCTGCCATCCTTCTTCCCCTCTTCTCTTTCCCTCATCTGCAACTCCTGCCTTCACCCTGCCTGCCACCAAAACATGATGTGGCCTGACATTTGCTGCCCTCCTCCCCTGTCCCAACCTGTTGCCTCCACTGCACCCCCCTTCCAGCCTGCAGCAGCCGGCGGTGAGTGCCCAGGAGAGATGCTGCCAGGCCCAAATCCCTTCTCCCCTGCCCCTGGAGACCATCTGCAGCAGATGGCAGGAGCTTTGCCAGCTGCTGGCTCTTCAGGATCCTCTCCCTGCTCCTGTGGTGGGCAGTTGAGGGGGAAGGTTGGCAGAGCAGGGGCTGCACTGCTGCACCATCCCTGGCAGATGCCCTTCTCCTCCCACCACCTGCTGACTGCCAGGCTTCCCTTTTCATAATTTACTCCATGAATCCAAGAATCATTTTTTTTCCCCACACCTGCCTTTGGGGCTCCAGAAACCTGTTCCAGCGCATCTGGAGCTGACTTGGGGCAGAAAACAAAGGCCTGTCCATGATGAATGGGGTGGAAAGTCCCTTCTGGTGAACCAGCACCTCCCCCAGCGTCCCTGTGTTCTGATGGAGAGGCTCCAGAGCTCACCTTTGGCTCCAGAGCTCACCTTTGGCTCCTGTATTCCAGAGGGGTGATTTACCTTTGCCTTTGTGGGGGTTGCAATAGGTAGTTGTAGCAAAGGGGTTCCTGCAGCCTCCTGGCCAGGTGTTCCCTTGGTCCCTCGTGGGGTCTCTCCTGTCTGGGCCAGGTTGGACAGGGCTTGGAGCAACCTGGGCTAGTGGAAGGTGTCCCTGCCCATGGCAGGGGTTGGGATGAGATGAGTTTTAAGGTCCCTTCCAACCCAAAGCATTCCGGGATTCTGTAAATGCTCTGCACCGGCCTGACTCTTTCAAGAAATATTTCTCTGCTCTGAGCTTTCTATATTTCAAATTCTGAAATCAGGCTGTTCCTGAGGACAGTTTTCATCGCAATTAATTGGCGTTTTCTGGGAAAAGTATCATTTTGTGGAAAATCTGGGGGGGCAAGTTGGAGGCACGGGGTTCTGGCTCCTGCCAGCATTCCTGCTACCCTTCTGCTGATGATCCTGCTGCCCCTGATCTGGAGCAGATGGAGAGGGGGCAGGAGGTGGGGGTGACCTTGGCGCCGAGTGACCCCAAACCCGCTCCAGCAGCCGCGAGGGGGGGTGCCAGGATCCTCTGGAGCACCTCCTCAGTGTGGGAACAAAGCCCTGCCCTCCTCCCCAGCCCAGTGGCACATGCAAATGGGCACTGCAAACCCCACTAAACAAAGAGCTCAAAGGCAGCCAAAACCTTCGGCTGCCTGGGCCAAGTCGCTGGGCTTGTGGCATTAACAACTGTTTTAAAGGCTGTAATCTACACCAAAGCCTGCCTTGATCCAAGTGGGGCCAGAGCCAGGACCAGCTTTGCCATGTTCTTGAGATTTTCCAGTGTTTTGTAGTTACAGACTCAAGGAGCTGGAGGCTGGGCCCACTGGGAAGTGTTCCAGACACTCGACACAGTGTGGGCACCAGCCTGATGGGGCCACCTTGCCAGGAACCTTGGGAACAAAAACCTCACACGCTGCAAAGTGCCAGCCTTCCAGAGCTCCAGCAAGACCAGGAATACCCCAGACCTGAGGATTTTGCTGCTTTGAGGGCAAATGTTGTTTAGGAGTCCCAGTGCTGTCTGTCATTCCTTGCTTTCCTCAGCTTCTGCTGGCGAGTTTTGATTCCAGAAGTGTGTGGCTCCTGAAATGCCATCACAGGGGTGGGACTGGGCAAGGAATGTTGGACAAATGTTGTAATAGTCCAAGGAATGGTGAAGCCCTGTAGTGGGAGGGGCTGTGGGGCAAGGAGGGCTGCTTGGGGTTAGGTGTCCCTTGGGTGAGATGCTGGTGAAAGACATTGAGGTCTCTGGGAAAGCGGGCGGTGAATTGTCCTGGATTTCCACTCTGTCCTTGCTGGAGAAACCGAGGTCACCCCCCACACCCACTCCCTGTGCCTACTTCACCTTCCTGAAGCCTTGCTCAGAGGCCCTGTGTGCTCCTGCCACTTCAAACACAGTTTTCTATGTGCTGCTGGAGCCTGGATCCCAGCCTAGGTGTCTCCAAGCCCTGTGGATTCAAGGTCAGGGAGGCCCTTGCTCCGTGAGGGATCGCGGCACCGCTGCACAGTGTCACCCTTCAGCCTCTCTGCAGCGGGCTCCAAGTGCAGGAGGAGCTCTGGGAACCTTGTACTGAGGAAGGGACCCCTAGGGAATCCTGTTCCCCACGTGTTGGAGCTACCTGGGTCACCCAGTGAGAGGAGTGGAGGCAGTGGGAGGGAAACTTTCCCCCTTCCCCCAAAGGTTTTCCAAGTCCACGTTGGCAGGGCAGTCACAGGCATCCCCTGCCAGATGCTCTGACACAACCTTCTCCCCCACAGCTCCCCATTCAGGGCCCTATCCCATGGCCTCTGGACTGGCTGGTGCCTTGCAGCATCATGGTGCATTTCCCTGCCGCTCTGTCTTCAGCCGGGGGTCAGGCGGTTAATCCTGACCCCGAATCGCAGCCGCTGCTGCTCCGGGGTAATTGAAAATGCCAGAATTCCCTGCTGGCCCTCCTATAATAAAAGCAGTTCCCCCCCTGTCCGGTAACCTGACACTCCAGGGACCGAGATCTGTCAGGAGGGCTCTGAGGAGATGCTGGAAAGCTCCCAGCTGTTCCCCTCGCCTTTTCCCCTGGGGGATTTCAAAGTGTTGCCGGGGAGAGGCCACAGGCCGGCCTGACTTTGCTCTCTCTCCGTGGTGAGTGTTTTCCAGAGCAAATGTTGACTCTGTCTGACATGACATGGGTTAGTGGCATTAGAGTGATCAGAGATAGGGGTTTGCTGCCTGTAACCTGACTCTCCCAGCTAAGCCAGCGGAGGAATAGGGAGTCTTTGATTTTCCCGGGATCTCCACAGCTCTGACCCGCTGGCAAGAAGTGAGAGGCTGAGCCTTGGGACTGGCAGGTGAAGGGGGGGGGCTGGCTGCAACGTGGGGGGGCAGATTGCATGGCAGCGTTTCAAATGGGTACAGAGAGGATGAAAGAGAAGCTGTGGAGAGATCCTGGTGTCCTCCCAGCAGGCTGGAGCCACACAGTCCCACCAGGCACTATCTTTTCCCATTTTATTCACTTTACACTTCCCAGCCTGTGCAGTGTGACCTTCCAGAGGCTTGGAAGTGACCCCGGAGTGCCATGGACATTGTCCAGTGTGTAACTGGAGGTGGGCTTGTTCCACAGCATCACCTCACTGGGAGCCAGACCTCCTAAAAACTGGTGGCAGCCACAGCCCCTGGCAGCTGTGGTGGCCTAAGACATGCAAAACGTGGCCCCTGCTCTCAAAGTCTGTTAGCAATAAGGATCTGTGGAGCCCTGGTGGATCCCTTGGGATGGGATGAACCAGAATATCCTGAATCATGGAATCACAGAATCCCAGACTGGTTTGGGTTGGAAGGGGCCTTTAAAGCTCATCTCTTTCCACCCCTGCCATGGGCAGGGACAGCATCCACTAGCCCAGGTTGCTCCAAGTCCAACTTCCAGGGATGGGGCAGCTAGAGATGGGATAGAAGGGAGGTCTCCTTAGGATAGTGAAAAAGGAGGTCTGGGAGAAAGGAACAGTTCCTTGATGGAAGCTCTTGTTGAATAAAAGAGGAAGGCTCCTGGTCCTGTTCAGAGGTGGGGATGGGTTGGGTTGGGAGACACATGAGCTGCCTTAGAACCCTCAAAACAACTCAGAGACGTAAAAACAAGGCGGAAAACGGGCCTATTTCTTTCTCATTGCCCCAAAACAATTCTTCATTGTGTGATGTCCCCCCGCTGCTTTTTGTCAGCTTCATCATAATGAATTGCCCTGAGCTTTGCAGAGCAGCTTTACCAATTACACTAATTTCAGATGCATCGAGGATCTCTCACCCCTCTCCCAGCAGGACTCAGGGGGTGAGAGGAAATTCTGCAACAGCCTCGATCCGCTGGGGCTGGGGCTGACCCCGAGCAGCAGCAGCCACCTCCTCCCTCCAGCTCAGGGGGCACAGGTGAAAAAAACTGTGGAAATGCCCAGTGGAGAGGGAAGAGCAGCTCTGCAGAGCTGGCTGAGGGCTGGGCTGAGCCAGAAAAGTGGCCCTGGCAGCCAGGAGGGACATCCCTGTCCTGGGGCATCAGAGAGGGGATTGTCCCGCTCTGCTCTGTCCTGCCCTGGGGTGGCCTCACCTGCAATATTGGGGCAGGTTGGGGGGACACAATGGAAGGGAGAGATTGAGCCATTGGAGTGTCCAAAGGAGGGCAAAGAGATGGGGAAGGGCCGTGATTTGAAGCCGTGTGAGGACACTGAGGGCACTTGGTGTGTTCAGCTGGAGAAGAGGAG